>MU770555.1:147450-169914 GCA_026770625.1 Nicotiana glauca | reverse complement strand
CACAAGTTTCCTAAAATCCGACCCCAGGCCCACATGCCTGAATTCCAATTTTTTTTGAAGAAAGTTGTTACACATAACCTCAGGAACTCAAATATATAATTTTCACTAAATTCCATAATCATTTTCGTGGGTAAATCATATTTATTGTCAAAACCTAGATTTTTTTAAGTCTAAACCCATGATTTGAAAATTTTTTGATGTTAAATGTACCCACAATCTATGTATTTAACTCACATTATGTAGAAATTACTTACTTCAAAGTGTCTGGTAAAAATCCCTATCTAAGAGCTCAAACAATCACCCAAGGAATGCAATAAATGAGCTCAAAATGCCTAAGTCCCGACTTAAACGAAGGTTCTCCCTTGTGCAATTTTTGCATCTGCGGTCATCGAGCAGCGTGTGCGGTATACTTCTGCGGCACCGAGCCCGCTTTTGTGGATCTTCCCAGGACCATCACTGGCCGCATGCGGTCTCGCTTCTAGGGCTTCTCATCATCATTATGTGGCGTTGTTTTTGCGCAAACCACTTCACTTTTGCAAACCATGGCCAAACTCTCCAAGCCGCTTCTATGGCCAAAAGCCAAAAGCTTGCAAATACTGGCACACCAGAACTAGTGCACTAGTAGCCCTTTTGAGTTCTAACTCAACTCGCGTATTGTTCGAATTGTATCTGGGGCATCCGAGCCCCGCCCAAACATACCAACAATTTTGAAACAATAAACCTCACTCGCACCCTAGGAACGCATACAAAAACATCAAAACTAAGAATCACACCCCAAACCGAATTGAAACAAAATATGAACTTCAAGTTCTTCCAACTAACTACGAATGCACCGCAACATACTTAAACTACTCGGAATGAACCCAAATTTTGCAGGCAAGTCTTAAATCACCATACAGAACTATTTCCAGTCTCGAAATACCAATTGGACCTCAATAACAGAAAAACCTACTCCAAATCAAATTTAAAGAACTCTAAAACCTTCAAAGTGCCAACTCTCAATATTAAGCGCCGAAACACTCCAGGGTCATTCAAAATCCAGTCCGAACGTATGCCTAAGTCCGAAATCACCATAAAACCCTATAGGAACTGCCAAATCCCAATTTCGAGGTCGTTTACTCATAATGCTAACAGGAGTCAAACTTAGCCCTTTATGCTAACCTTAAGGAACCATGTGTTCCGATTTCGATATGTACCCTTCCAAATCCAGAACTAACCATCCCCGCAAGTTATAAAACAATAAAATCACATATGGGTTGTTTTATAGGGGAACAGGGTTCAAAAAGCAAAATGACCAGTCGGGTTATTACGAACCCGAAGGGCTCAGGTGAGTTTCGGACATATTTTGGATGAGTTTGGATAGTGCTAGGATTGCTGGTGCTACACCAATTCTGTTGTCTGCTGCAGATCTCACATTTTCAAGTTTTAGATCACATTTGCAAAGTTCCTTACCACATTTGCGATTGTGATGTCTCCGCAATTGTGATCTTTTTATCGCATTTGCGACTTCAATTCTTCTGTGATAGGTACGCATTTGTGACCCCTGTATCGCATTTGGGGTGTTTGCAAATGCGACACCTATAGCTTAGTAAAAGAGGGGAAAAATAGGACTTAGCTCATTTCACACAATTTCTCAATCCTAAATACTCTAGAGGCGATTTTCCAAGTATTGTTTCTTCCCAAATTCATTGGTAAGTGACTTTAATCCATTTATTTTCAATACCCATTACATTTCATGAGATTTCAACATCAAATTTAGCATATCCATGGTAGAAATTAGAGATTTGGGTAGAATTAAGAATTTTTGTAAAATGGAGATTTAGACCTCAAATTAAGGTCTAATTTCTAAATAAATATATGACCGGGATCAGAGGTAAATAGGTAATCGAGTTTGTTCTGAACCTCGAGGTTTGACCAAGGGAACCTAGGGTTGACATTTGTTAACTTTTTCAAAAATTATTAAAATTGAACCTCTTTCATTTGTGGGTACTTTCTAAAGCTTATTTTGAATTATTTGATCAATAATTTGCAAGATTTGGATGGCTTGGAGGCTTTTTCAAAAGGTGATAGATTGATTGCATGAATTACGGAGTGAGGTAGATGTTGTGTCTCACCTTAATTTGAGGAAATTAGGGAACCTTGAACTACTTATGTGAATTATGTGGGAAACGGCATGTATGTGAAGTGATGAGTGTATATGCAATGTCATGATACTTGCTTCCGATTTTTGTGACTTCTTGATGCATCTTGTTCCATGCCTTAAATGTTACATGCTGTATTGACTTCCATGCCACAATCTGTACTTGTTATTTAGTTGTTCTTACATTAAATTTTCCATCCCTTCCATGATTCGATACTAGTTTGCTACTTGTCTCCACTTCCTTTACTTTAATATATTAATTGTCATATGTGTGACTTCCCTTATAGTTTTGTGATATTTGTTGCTTTCCATAAGATGGTTTCCCCTACATGAGTTTTCTGATTGATAGATACCGATGAGTTGGTAAGGTTAATACACTCGAGTTGTTACAATTTGTTTGATTATAATGTGATTCTTCACTGCCTCGTAAATTTACTCTCCTAATGTTGAAATTCTTGTTACCTTTGGTTATTGAATTACTATTGTTAATTGAAATTGTTTGGGGAATGGGTTGCACGCCGCATCAAAAATTGGAAGGTAATAAATTGAAATGGCGGAATAAGGATGGATTATGATTTTGACAGATGATGATATGGTGGGATCGGGTCCCGCGCTGTAGCGGATTATATATGTTGTGATTGTTTATGACTGTTAGATTTGCCTCGGTATTTTAAGATGAGTTTATGAGATTTGTTATTTTGGGCTTTCTGGTAATTGGAGTTCGTTTTTATAAGTCAACTACTTTACTTCTATTTCCTATCTTTCCTATAATTATTATTATTATTGCATACATGTTATTGTATGTGGCGGCCTTAGCCTTGTCACAGCTTCATCGGGGTTAGACTCGCACTTATAGAGTACATGGGCTCTGTTTTACTCATACTACACTATGCACTTCTTGTGCAGATACCAGAGTTTGTACCAGTGGCGCTGCGTGTGAGTGCTCGAATCTAGCTATCAATCGAGACTTGATATAGTTGCATGCGTCCGCTGCCTAAAGCCCCCATCATTATCATCCTAGTTGTTTAATTTGATTCAAAAAGTATGTTTTAGTCAAACTATTATATGTAGTACTCTAGATGCTCATATATGTGTGATACCAATTTTTGCGGTTGTATTTGGATTACGCCATTTATTAGTTTATTACCTTATTTTAGAAAATTCAGTTTTATTACTGTCATATGATGTGAATTATTTAAAACGTTAATAAATATTGCTAACATTGATTTTCCTAGCAAGTGCAATGTTAGGCACGATCATGGTCCCGAGGGTAGGAATTTCGGGTTGTGACAAGTTGGTATCAAAGCACTAGATTACCTAAGTCTCATGAGTAATGATCAAGCTTATAGAGTCTAGAGGATCAGTACAGACAAGTCTGTACTTATCTTGTAGAGGCTAAAGGGATTTAGGAAAATTTCACTTCTTTCTTTCTCTAAAGTGTGGTTTAATCCATTAATCATAGATGGTGAGAACTCACACAACGTATATAGTCGAGAAAGAGCAAGAAACCCCTTTTACTGCCACTATTAGGGGTCGGGGCTAGAGCCGAGGTAAAGATAGAGGTCAGCCTAGAGCACGACCAGCAGTAGCACCCATGGCTAGCCTGACCACGAGAAGAAGGTCCCAGTTCTGACCGCACTAGTCAGACCCGCTCAAGTCCCAGAGGGATTCACAGCCACTCCCCTACTTCAGGATGCTTTAGTCTTGTTGGTTGGACTCATAGAGAGTGGCTCAAACCAGAGCATTTCCTATGGCACCAACAATCTCTTGGGCTAAGGGAGGAGCACAGGCTACCTCCACTCTCACTCTGGAGTAGATGGCTCCCTTATACTAGACTCCAGCAGGTTCATCAATTGGGTAGTTTAGCCCGTAGGTTTTACACAGTCGGTGGAGAGGACCACGATGTCTTTTGAGGGATTAATAAGGTTGGATAAGTTCACCAAGCTCTTTCCCGTTCATTATAATGATGCACCTTCTGAGGACCCACAAGATGAATTAGATCGTTGCCACAAGGCGTTGCATAACATGGGTATCGTTGAGACCAATGGGGTCGGCTTTACAGTGTTCTAGATGACCTGTTCTGCCAAGAGATGGTGGCAGGACTTTGAGCGGAGCAGACCAACTCATTCACCTTCACTTACCTGGGATCGGATTTTATAGCTACTTCGGAAGAAGTTTATTTCTTTAAATCTACGAGATGAGCACCGTAGGCACTTTGAGAGCCTTCAACAGGGTGGCATGACCGGCACCCAATAAGAGGCCATATTTGTGGACCTGACCTATTATGTAGGTATGTTGATTCCTGCCGATAGGGAGAGGGAGAAGCGGTTTATTGATGGTCTTACATTCGGCGTTAGGCTTTAGATGGCCAAAGAGGTAGGATGATATTTATTTCTAGAGGTCCGTAGAGATCACTAGATAGATCGATATGGATTGTGGTCAGGATAAAGGGTCGACATCTAAGAAAAAGCCTCATCATTTTGGTAGCTTTAGTGGTGCCTCATCTAGAGGCAGTGGTTCTTTTGGTAGAGTCCATACTCCTTGGCTGATTCAGTCAGATTTTTAGGTAGTCCAGGTGCTTCAGGCGGTCTTGGTTCTTATGGGTCTCATCTAGAGAAACCAGCATTTAGTACACCTGTAGATCCTATCAGTGCATCACGATTTCAGAGATAATACAACGGCTATCCTAGCCATCAAGGCCAGTCATAGCTTCAACAGCCTCATCAGTCAAGGGAGTGCTTTGAGTGTGGGGGGCATAGACCACATCAGGAGGTATTTTCCTAGATTAACGAGAAGCAGACCTCAACAGGGTGATTGGCCATTGTGTCAACACGGGTTGCTCCCCCGCCCACACAGCCAGCTTGAGGCGGGGGTCCGATTGTTAGAGGTGAAGGTTAGGCCATTAGAGGTAGAGGCCAGCCAGCTAAGGGTCGCCGAGGGGTGGAGTTCATAGTGCTTGGGCCCAACCACATTTTTATGAATTCCCAGCAAGACCTGAGGTAGACTCATCTAACGCCATCATCACAAGTATTGTTCTTATTTTCCATAGAGATGCTTCAGTTCTATTTTATTTGGGCTCTACTTATTCCTACATGTCATCCTATTTTGCTTCATATCTGATTGTGCCTCATGATTCTTTGAGTGGTCTTGTATATGTATCCATGCTGAGAGATTCTATTATTGTAGATTGTTTAGATCGCTCCTATGTGGTTTCAATCGGGAGCGCTGAGACTAGTATAGATCTCCTACTTCCTGATATGGTGGACTTCGATGTTATTTTGGGCATGGATTGGTTGTCACCTTATCATTCTATACTGGAATTTCACATTAAGACGGTAACTTTAGACATGCCGGGGTTGACCCTATTAGAGTGGAGGAGGACTCCTTGCCATTCCACTAGCGAAGTTATTTCTTATTTGAAGGCTCGACATATGGTCGAGAAGGGGTGTCTAGCATATTTGGCCTATAATCGTTATTCTAGTGCGGAGGTTCCTTCCGTGGATTCAGTATCTATTGTGGGTGAGTTTCCAGAAGTGTTTACTGTATATCTGCCGCCCAATAGAGATATTAAGTTTTGTATCGACTTGGCTCCGATTACTCAGCCTATTTCAATTCCCCCATACCATATGGTACCACCTGAGTTAAAGGAAATAAAGGAGCAGTTGCAAGATTTTCTTGATAAATGATTCATTAGACCTAGTGTATTGCCCTGGGGTGCGCCAGTGTTGTTTGTGAATAAGAAGGATGGTTTGATGAGGATGTGTATAGATTATTGGCAGCTAAACAAAGTCACCATGAAGAACAAGTATCCCTTGCCGATTATTGATGACTTATTTGATCAGTTTCAGGGTGCCAAAGTGTTTTCGAATATTGATTTGTGATCTAGCTACCATTAGTTGAAGATTAGGGCATCGGATGTCCCTAAGACAGTGTTCTGGGACTCAGTACGGGCAGTATGAGTTTCTCGTGATTTCATTTACCTTGAAAAATATCCCAGCAACATTTATGGATTTGATGAATCGGGTATGTAAGCCAGGTTTGGATTCTTTTGTGATCGTCTTAATTGAGGATGTCTTGATCTACGATAAGTAGGGATTTTGACCACTTATTTGCACTCATTTACTTTCATTTTAGCCCAAAATTTCATAAAGATATTTCAGAAAACTAATGAAATGTGCTTGCTTGTAGGAGTATTAGAATATGAGCTAAAGAGATGAAAAATCAACTCAAGAAGGAGTAATTTTGGATAAGGACAAAATCAAGGCAAACAGGGCACTATGCGGACCGCACAATATTATGTGCAGCCGCAAAACATGTAGAAAGTCTCTGACGAGAAATGATCTGCAAAGTGCAGACCGCACAATTCTAGTGCAGCAGTAGAAGATAAAGTTCATAGATATGGGACTTTAAGGTCAATAAGAAATGCGGACAACACCAATTTTGTGCGGCCGCATAATCAAGAGCGTGACCGCACTCATAAATGTGTGGTTCGCAGAAGTCCAACAATGCCAAATCCCAAAGTTAAGAAGTGTGGACCGCACTATAATTGTGCGGCTACAGAAGCAAGAGTGCGGCCACACTAATAAATGTGCAATCCGCAGAAGTTGAAGGAGTGCGGCCGCAACCCAAAATTGTGCGGCCGCACAACCTCCACAGGGGAAATTTTGTCAGATATTTTCAGCTTAGTATAAATAGAACTTTTTGTAATTTTTAGGTTAAGTTTTGTCATTGGAGAGCACCTGAGCCATTTTTGTTTACAGTATTGGGTAACATTGTGCTAGATTAGCTTTTAAACGTTAGATTATCTTTCCTTTATTAAGTATTATGAATTCTATCTTTGTTTCTTCTTTAATTTCTTCATTTTTCATGAATATCTAAACCCATAGCTACGGTTATGACCCAACCCTAGTATGGATACTTAATGGGTTATTGCTTGAATTTGAGAATGATGGTTGCAAACATTGATTCATGCCTATTTGACTTAGTCTTTACTTGATAAAGAGAGACTAAGTATAGAAAAACTTTGTTAACTAGGAATTGGGGTGAACTCAAGAAATAGATAGCCCCAATTAAAGGGTTGAACCTAGAGATAGTAAGACCCTGCTAGAGCATTTATCACTTTTTTTTGTGAAATACCTATTTGGACTTGAGAAAACCAAATTGGGCAAAATCACTCAAACTACCGAGAGGTATAGAATGAGTATTCGCGTGTGATTGATATATTTTATCCCAATCAACCAAACATTCCCTAAAGTTCTGAACTCGTTAGGTATCCATCTAGGTGAAAGTTACAACCCTAGATCTTTCTTAACTTGAAAAACAACCAAAACTAATAATATTGTCTCTTAACTCTACAATCACATTCAACAGTTTAAAAGTAGAAGTAGAAATAACAACTGAGAATATGGAAGTGTAATTTTAGGAACATCATACATTCACACTAGGTGTATACCTAATCCAAAAATCTAACTCCCTATGGATTCGACCTCGATTTGCATTGGGCTTTTATTATTGCTTCGACCGCCTCACAACCTATATTTGTGGTGTGAGTTTGTGAGACATCAATTATTGGCACCGTTGGGGGGGGGGGGATTGTGAGCACGTAATTTTTTCCCTATATGAATTACTCCCATAAATTCAAAACAAAATAATTTTTCCATTATTTCTAATTTTGTGAATTTTTTGTGGTATTTTCTATCAAGTGTTTGCATTTGTCTGTACATATTAATTTTATTTAGTTAATGAAAAATACAAAAAATATATTTCATGTGCATTTAGAATTTAACTTTGTATTTTTAGGAATTAATTAGAAATTAAAAAAGAAAAATCACACGATAGTTTATTTCACATTTTTAGCTTTAATTTTGAATTTTGGGTAGTTTGTCCTTTAATTTGGTTTAGTTAATAATGATAATTTAGAATTAACAAGTTAATTTTTTTAATTTAAATTGGATTTGTAATTTAACTTAAGATTTTATTTTAAATTTTGAAATAAAAGGAATTAAAAAAGAGTTTGAAATAAAAGAAAAAGAAAAGAATGAGAAGGATCAGGATTTTGGGCCAAACCCCATCAATTTGCCCAAGCACAAACAAAAATTACCCCTGAAACCTGTCTAAACCGCCCAGATGTTTGGCCCAAACCTACCCCTGAACTGGTCAAACCCCTTTTCTTATCAAAACGACCTCGTTTACCCCCTAGATGATCCCGACCATCGAGGATCTTTGATCCAACGGCCCTGAAGTGGGTTCTAAAAGTGTCTGATAACCCAACCCCCTATCTCGTCTCTCTCATTCTTAAGAGACTCCAACCAATTCTAAACCCTAGCTAGCTACCCTTATTTACCACCACCGTTGGTGGTGGCACCACCACCAACCTCTACCAAAATAACACCATGGAATCCTCGTCAACCCCTCTTCCTAAATTTGTGTTTCTTTTCCTTCGAATTGTTCTACAGTTCTTCGAATATCAGATCACAAAGTCGAACCCTAACTCCCAAATATGTGCTGAAGTGAGACTTTATTAAATTTTCAAGCCAAGTTTGATTTTACTCGTGTGTTCTTGATAACAACACACGATTAACATCGAATTTGGCTGGAAACCTAGAAGATTCGAAGTCTTTTCCCATGATCTGTTACCATCCAAGTTTATCCCTGTTATTTTTCCTATTCTTTGCTCCTTGTTTTGTTTTCTTTGTTGGTGTCTATCATCAGTGTTTCTTCTCTTGATTCTTTTTATTTTTATTTATTTATTTCTCCAGAATTATTATTTATGCATGCATAGTTCTTAATCTTTTGTTTAATTAGTATATTTAGCCCATTAATCAATTTAGTTTGGGCTTATCAGTTGGTTTGATTCAAGTTAGCAAGTCAATTAGTATAGATTTTGTAACGACCCGACCCGTCGTTACGGGAGTTACCGCCCCGTTTTTCCCGTTTTATGCTTCTATATGTTTCATTATATGTATTTGGAGAATCTGAAGTAATTCGGATAGAGTTTGGTTAGAAATGAGGCAATTGGTATCTTATTAAGAAGGTTCGTTTGGAAAAGTCAACTGAATGTTGACTTATGAGTTAGAAGGCTCGGAATGAATTTCTGATGATTCGACTAGTTTCGGGGGTTGATTTATGACTTAGGAAAAGCAATCGGAATTGAATTTGGAGGTCCGGTGTAGAATTAGGCTTGAATTGGCTAAGGTTGGATTTTTGGCGAATTCCGGATGGTAGGTGAGATTTTGATCCGAGGGTCGGAATGGAATTCCGAGAGTTGCAGTAGCTCCGTTAGGTGATTTTGGATATGCGTGCAAAGTTTTAGATCATTCGGAGGTGTTTAGGTCGAGTTTTAAATCAAATGCAAGTTTTGGAAGTTTTAGTTTAACTTAGGCTTGAATCCGTGGTAATTCGATGAATTTGATGTTTATGATGGTGTTTTTAGGTTACGAGCAAGTTTAAATGAAGTAATAGAACCTATCTGTGCATTTGGTTGAGGTCCCGAGGGCCTCGGGGTGAATTCGGATGGCCAACGTGGAATTTTAGCATGTTTAATGCAGTAGAAATATTGCAGAGAATTTTACTCTATGCGATCACATAGGTAAATCTGCCAACGCATAGAAGGTTCTGAGGGGGGGTGGCATTTTTTCTCTATGCGATCGCGTGAAGGAGTGTGTGATTGCATAGTTAGGGAAACTTGTTCAATGCGATCGCAAGGGTGACTGATGCGATCGCGTAGTTGGAAGAGGCAGAGGTATGCGATCGCAATGGTATTTTATGCGATCGCATAAGAGGATTTCAGGGCCCAGAATTTTTAGTCTATGCGATCGCAAGGACTGATGATCACATAGAAGAAGACGTCTGGGCAGAACAGTTAAGGGTTAAAATTTCAGTCGCGACCCTCATAATATTTCCACCATTTTTACTCCGCCAAGAGAGGTTTTTGAGCGATTTGGAGAGGGTTTTCAACGGGTATTGCTTGGAGGTAAGTCTCTTGACTAGAAAAACATCATTTTTGCAAGAATCAACACTCAAATTCATGAAATTGGGTAGAAATTGTGAAGAACTAGGGCTTTGGTCTTGAAAACGAAATTTTTGGATTTGAAAGGCCATTTGACCTCCGTTTTCGATAAACTTTATATGTACGGACTCGTAGCGAGACAAAGAATCTGTTGGTATGATTTTCGGAATTTTTTAAGAAGTGGGCCCGGGGCTCGGGTTTTACCAACTTCGTAAATTTTAGTACTTTTCGAGTATTTTTGATTGGGTTATGTTTCTTTAACCCGTATTAATGTATTCGCTGTGGTTTTGACTAGATTCGACGTGCGAGGAGGTCGATACGAAAGGAAACAGCATTGCGGACGAGTCTACGGCCGGTTAGAGGTGAGTAGTTGGTATATATGATGGCCTGAGGGTTTGAAACCCCGTCTTATCACATTGTGACGCTATTTAGGGCGTGACTCGCATCCCATGGCAGGTGCGGAATTGGTTATGACTGGGGATTATGCCTTGGTCCGTCTCGAACAAGAATAATTCTATATTGGCGATTGATACGCACCCTGTGTTGAATATATCTGGGCTTAATGCCATGTTTGGGGCCTTGTGCCGACCTGTAGTATCCTTAGAGGATGAATATCATTGTGATAGCATGAATTGTAAAATCGTTGATCTCAATCCTGCGTTTATTCACTGTTATGAACTGCTAAGTCACTTTTTCCTGAAAGCAAATAACTAAAGTACATTCTTTTTAATGAATTGGAAAATGGGAAAAATAAATTGAAACTGTTATGTGACTCACATGCATATTGTGGACTGAGTATGGGTCGGGCTGCACGCCGCAGCGAATGTTATGATTATATTGCGCTTGGGCTGAAGGAGCCCCTCCGGAGTCTGTACACACCCCCAGTGAGCGCCGTCGACGTTAAATGGATCGGGCTGTACGCCACAGCGTGTTCATGTGCATTGCATTGCATCCTTGCATTATACTTGAATGATACACTTGATGTTGTTTTGCTGTTGGTTCATAGATAAGGTGTCGGATTGTTAGTTTTAGCTTTGCTTTGTGGCATTTCGTGGATTTCTTATCTTCAGACATTTTATATGCTTAATTATTTAGACCATTTCAGCATGTGCTTACACTTTATTAAGTTGTGTCGTTTAGGTTTTGGTTGGCTATGACCCATTTGCATAAGAAAAACCCATTCAATTTGGGGCTCAAGTCTTTGGGTCATTTGACCCATGACCCATTTAGGTTTCTGAAGGATAATTCTCATAGATTGGAAGGGTATGTTAGGAAATTGGGGTAAGGGAATATTTTATAACTGCCTAGGAAGCTTATAGGAAAGGGGAATTGAGAGACTAACTTGAAAATCTGATAATTAACTAGGGGTATTGGGGCTAAAATAAGAATTGGAAAATGGTTAAAAGGCAATTTTCATTTCTTCTAGGCTGCCGTAATGGCTTGCATAGTCATTGTTACTTGAGGTTTAAGTAAAACTGAAGAGCTAGAAAATCCAAAAAAATAGAGAGCGGCTGAAAATTGCAATTAAAACACTATTCCACTTGTAATTTCTTTGGATTTCCTGTAGTTTGTCCAATCTTGAAGCCTTTTCTGGTTCATTTAAGGTTTATAAAATAGATTGAATCTTGTTTTAAGGTCTGGTTACGAAGTATCTGGGTTACATTAGTTTGAAGTTGTTCTGGTATACTGGTTGAGTATTGTTTTTGGGTTTACAAATTGGTTCACTAGATTATTTCCTGTTGTTGACCTCTGTTTGTTGCTACTGCTAACCTTTACCTCCTGTTTCTTTCAATCTCCAAGTACTTTCTCAGCTCATGATTGAAGGATAAATTTTAAGCATGTAATCGAGTTGAAATCATGTTAAATGAAAACTGTATGCAAAGTTGATTTTCCCCAGTTTCTTACTGTTACCGTGTCCTGTAACTAGTTCTTTGAATTATAATGTTAATAAGGTTCTCTTTTCTCTGAAATGATGTATGTAAAAGCGACATGTAGTAGTATGTTGCATTTCTACTTAACTATGGACTGGGATTAATGTATTTAAATGGTTGAATTAGTCTGTTAGATTTGGACTCATTGGTATCCTAGTAATCATGTTTAAGATTTTCCTCTATGTTGCTTGAAACTTGATTTGGGTCCTTTTGCTTGTGATATATTTTGAGATCTCCCTCTTCCAGAATAATCGAGTTTCGAATGGATGTTTTGGTATAAGTTTAGTCTTTTGAAAATCTCCCAAAAGCTAGCTTTAAATTTTGAGTTTGATGTTAGAATGTTAATTCAGATCTAAGGTCAGAGTTAAGAATAGATACCATGCCAAGTTACTATTTGATTTCACATTCAGTAAAAAATGAAGTTCATGTTTCTTAAAAAGTCTGTTTGATCATTAATTTGGTGTATGTTTCGCCAATGATCTTCTCTTAGGGCTTGGACGGATTTTAGGGTAGAACATTATAATCCCATTGTTTCGTAACTACAAGGCTCATTGGTCCCAGGCCTAAAGTAACCGGAATTTGGATTTTGGTTAAATGCCTCTTTAGTTTCATGCTTACCAATTAATTAATGGGATTGAGGTTTTATTTAAATCGGTAGAAGTCTTGCAAATTTTCTTTAGTTAATTAATTGGGTTTTAAGAATAGATTATATTAGGTGTGCCATCCACCATTTAATCATTTGTCTTCCTCGCATTAATTTCATGACTTAGACATAAAAATAATTAATATTCGTAAAAAAGCCTTTAGGGGCGTTTAAAACACAATTGTGATTGTGTATACGTCCGCGTAACATAATTATAATTTTAAAAACAAAACCAAAGAATGCCTTCGCGCAACTTTGGCCAAACTTTTTTAATAATAATATAGCATTAATTGTGTACACGTTCGCATAACATGATTTTGACGCGCCAAACAAATGAGTATATATACGCATAACTCGTTTCAAGATAATTTCTTATCTAAAAGAGGTAAATACACATAGGTTCTAAAATAAGTAGATAGACAATTTAATAAGCCAAGTATGATCAAAACGACTGTGCTAGAACTACGGAACTCGAGACTGCCTAACACCTTCTCCCGGGTTAACAGAATTTCTTACCTGGATTTCTGTGTTCGCAGACTGTAAACAGAGTCAATCTTTTCCTCGATTTTGGATTTAAACTGGTGAATATGGATACCATAAATTATCCCAAGTGGCGACTCTGATTTCAATAAATAATCCTGTTTCGATTGTCACTTTAATTGGAAAAAAATCTCTTATACCATTCCGGGATATCACGACCCGAATTTCCCACCCTCGAGAGTTGTGATGGCGCCTACTAATAGGAGCTAGGCAAGCTAACTCTTATTTACCTTTTTCGTTTTTAGGATTCTTCTTTTAACAATTTAATAACAATAATAATATAAATGCAACGGAATAATTTAAATAAGCGGAAGACCTAAGTTAACAAAACTAATGAAATAATAAAATTAGATTAAAACCTCTACCCAAGACTGGTTTAACATAGTCACGAACTACTAAGAGTGCTAAATACAACGTCAAAAAAATATATAATTGTTTGTCTCGAAATACATGAGATAACAAACGGAAATAAATATAGAAGAGACGCCGAGCCTGCGAACGCCTGTAAGGCTACCTCGGTGTCTCGCTGGTCTGAGTGCTCACACCCGCGGTTTTGTTGCTGCTGTCCGAAACCTGTATCTGTGCAAAAGAGTACAGAGTGTAGTATCAGCACAACCGACCCCACGTGCTAGTAAGTGCCTAGCCTACCCCAGCGAAATAGTGACGAGACTAGGACCAGACACCCAATTAATCCTGTGCAGTTCATATATATATATATATAGACACACACACACACAACAAGGAAGTACAAATAAAACAGTCAGTCAATGTGGGAAGGGAACATGCTTCAGGGGTATCAGATATAAACAGGATATCAGGAATAACGGAGAAAGAATCTACAGTTTAACTTCTAACATGGAAATAAGAAATAAAGACAACTTTCATATTCAACTCATCTTGTTGCAGCCGTGCAACCCGATCCCATTCCTCATATCTCGCGGTAGGTGTACCACCCGCTCCCATTTCATAATATCTCGTGGTAGGCGTACCACTTTCTCCCATTTCATTATATCATTTGTGGTAGGCGAACCACTCCTCCCATTCCAATATATCATTTGTCGTAGGCGTACCACTCGCTCCCATTTCAATATATCATTTGTGGTAGGCGTACCACTTGCTCTCATTTCAATATATCATTTGTGGTAGGTGTACCACTCACTCCCATTTCATTAATATCTTGTGGTAAGCATAACACCCGCTCCCATTTCATCAATATCTTGTGGTAGGCGTACCACCCTCTCCCATTTCATGAATATCTTGTGGTAAGCGTACCACCCAGTTCCATTTCATCAATATCTTGTGGTAGGCATACCACCCGCTCCCATTTCATCAATATCTTGTGGTACGCATACCACCCGCTCCCATTTCATTAAGTCAACAGTTCTTCCAAATATAATATTTTTACTCTAACAAACACAACAATGAATACGAATTCAAAAGACAATAAGTACACAAAAATTATGATTCACTGAGGAAAATAAATAATGATAACTAGTAATTTATTCACATAAACATGTACCAATTATGGCATAAATTCAATAATAACAAGTAACACGGTAAAGGGAAATATCATGTAAAGAACCACAGTAATAGTAGAATAAGAAAATTAATACACCTGAACTGATAACAATAAGAAATCATAACTAACGGCAATAAGTGCACGGCATTACCCTTCGTGCTTTTACACTTTTCCTCACCCAAAAAATAGTTTCAAACAAGGGTAAGAGAATAAACAAAACGGTAATGGAAATCCCGGCAAGGGAGCACATTTAAACAATTATACCTCTACAAGGGTACAACAATTAAACAATAAAATTTCCGGCAAGGGAGATACAAACAATTTAACAAAATATCTCAGCAAGGGAATTATTTAATACTTCTTTCTCTTTCTTTCATTTCTTACTCGTAATTTATTTTACCACTTGACCCAGTGCTCCAAAGGGTTGTATCATCTCATATACATTCTCAATTTTTAATAGAAATCATCATTCAAACATTAAAGATATAGCAAAATCCAAATATTTGTAATGTAAAGAGTCATGGTCATGCTAGACACCAATGTATAGATACACGTCACCATGCCTATACATCGTACTCGACAATTAGCAAGTAACAAACATGACTCAACTCCTATTCCCTCAAGCTAGGGTAGATTAAACACTTACCTCGCTTTGCAACCAATTCAAAATTCCAACAAGCCTTTGCCTCGAGAATTCAGGGCCGAAATTCTCAAATCTAGTCATAAACAATTTGATTAAGTCAATAAAAATTATAGGAATTAATTCCATATGAATTCTACATTTTCCATTTAAAATCCGAAATTGCACTAACAATTCGCCCGTGGGGCCCACATCTCGGAACCCGACAAAAATTATGGGATATGAAACCTCATCCAACCACGAGTCCAACAATACCAATTTTACCAAAATCCGACATCAACTCGACACTCAAATCTTCAAATTAAACAAAGAGGGTTTTCAAGATTTTCTCAACTAAAATCACAAATTAAATGCCAAAATTAGTAATAGATTTGGGTAATCAAGCCAAAATTAAGTTAAGAACACTTACACCGTTCTTTTCTCTAAAAATATCCCAAAAATCGCCTCTTCCCGAGCTCCGATTCGTTAAAAATGGAAAATGGGAACATAATGTTCTGTCGAGAAAATCATCGGGTACTATTCACACATTTTTACTGTTCACGGGGTACTATTTCTGCAATTTTCTGAAATTTTCCTAAGTCCAAAATTACTCCGAGACACCTCCGAAAAACTCCCGAGCCCTTGGGGCTCCTAACCAAACACATACATTAACTCAACAACATCCTACGAACTTAATCGTGCGATTAAATCGCCAAAATACCATCAAACATAATGAATTAAGCCTTAAAATCCATGATTTCTTCCATATTTCATCGCCCAAAACACGTCAAAAGACATCTGTTTTCAACCAAACTTTACAGAAAGCGCTTAAACCACATATAAGACCTGTACCGGGTGCCGCAACTAAAATACGGGCCCGATACTATCACTTTTCAATCAGTTTTCATTTTTATTTTCCTAAATTATTTTCAGAAAACAATTTTACTCTAAAATTCATTTCTCGGGCCTAGAACCTCGGAATTCGATACCGGGCATACGCCCAAATCCCATATTTTTCTACAGACCTTCCGGGACCGTCAAATCACAGGTCCGGGTACGTTTACCTAAAATGTTGACCGAAGTCAAATTTATTTATTTTAATATCATCAATTAGCAAATTTTCAGAGAATTTTATATTTGAGCTTCCAGCTACGCGTACGGACTGCGCAAGCAAATCGAGGCAACTATAAATGAGGTTTTCAAGGCATTGGAAGCTCAGAATGGATAAGAAAATAAGTGATGACCCATTGGGTTGTCACATTCTCCACCTGTAAAACAATTGTTCGTCCTCAAACAGACATAAGAAGGAAGTACTTTAGTCGGGGAATAGATGGGGATAACGGCTCCGCATATCAAACTCGAACTCCTAGGTCGAAGCCTCAGGAGGCTGACCTCTCCACTGAACATGAACGGAGAGAAAACTTTTGTATCTCAACTGACGAACTTGCCGGTCTAAAATAGCCATCGGCTCCTCCTCATAAGACAAGTCCTTGTCCAACTGGACAGTGCTGAAATCTAACACGTGGGCTGGATTGTCCTGATACCTTCGAAGCATGGATACATGAAAAACTGGATGTACGGCTGATAAGCTAGGCGGCAATGCAAGTCTATAAGCCACCTCTCCCACTTGATCAAGAATCTTAAACGGACCAATGAACCTAGGGCTAAGCTTGCCCTTCTTCCTAAATCTCATCACGCCCTTCATAGGCGACACTCGGAGCAACACACGCTAACCGACCATGAAATCTACATCTCGAACCTTTCGATCTGTATAGCTCTTTTGCCTGAACTAAGCTAACGAAGCCTTTCCTGAATAATCTTGACCTTATCCAAGGCCTCCTGAACCAAATCTGTACTCAACAACCGAGCCTTACCCGGCTCAAACTATCCAACTAGAGATCGACACCTCCTACCATATAAAGCCTTATAAGGAGCTATCTGGATGCTCGACTGGTAGCTGTTGTTGTAGGCAAACTCCGCTAAAGGCAAGAACTGATCCCATGAATCTCCAAAGTCAATAACACAAGCTTGGAGCATATCCTCCAAAATCTGAATAGTCCGTTTTAACTATCCGTCCATATGAGGATGAAATATTTCGCTCAACTGCACTTGGGGCCTAACTCTCGCTGAACTGCTTTCCAGAAACGTGAGTTAAACTGCATGCCTTAATCCGAAATGATAGATACTGGCACCCCATGAAGGTGAACAATCTCCCACATATAAATCTCAGCTAACCTCTCGGATGAATAGGAGACTGCCTCAGGAATGGAATATGCTGACTTGGTCAGCCTATTAACAATGACCCAAACGGCATCAAACTTCTTCCGAGTCAATGGGAGTCCATTAACAAAGTCTATAGCAATCTTCTCCCACTTCCACTCAGGAAACTCAATCCTCTGAAATAAACTACCAAGCCTATGATGCTCATTTTTAACCTGTTGACAGTTCAAACACCGCGCCACATATGCCACAATATCCTTCTTTAATCTATGCCACCAATAATGCTACCGCAAATCCTGATACCTCTTCGCGGCGCCTGGATGAATACAATACCGGGAACTGTGGGCCTCCTCTAGAATCAATTCTCGAAGCCTATCCCTATTAGGTACACAAATTTGCCCTTACAATTCTCAATATCACAAATTATTTCTAAATCCCAAGTTCTTCAGAAATTTTGGCTGAGTCTCCCCTGTAAATGGGCCGATCCACCTGTCAGAGTAACACCAAAACAACTCCTAACAATATTTCCATAACCCGACGAAAATACCATAAAGTATATAAAAATAACTCTAACTTCTGCATTACAAGTAAGGCATTATCGCAATGATACCTTGACATAAAATGCTTCATAGGTATGACCATAACCACATTTTGTAGTCTAAAACTCAATAATTGCGATTAAAAATACTTCTCATTACAAAAATATGCGAGGATCTCGTCCTTAGTGCTAAGTTACCGGTATTATGCACGGTGTGCCAGCCGAAATATTTCATTTCTACTTCTTTCAAATGTTTTTCATTTAACAATAACACAACATATAATGATAGACTTAGCCATCACCGTCGAATCTCTCAATAGGAGCATTCACATAAGCGGATCTCAGATTTACGAAGCTCGCTCACAAGTGAAACACAATAGAAGGACTTGCCTCGATACTCAAAACCGAATAAAATTAAGAAAATTATTAATTTATAGCTATTCAAAACCATACTAGTAACGACACCATCTAGTGTTGCGACCTCTGCCATACCATAGAAAATATCGGCTGGGTCTCCACCTCTAGGAGTCTCACCTCTACCTCTAACATCCTGACCCCTACCTCTAGCTGGCCATGTAAGTTGAGTATTGAATGCAATGGGACACGTAGCCTGAGTTCTTTCATAAATTATATTTCTCCAAGTCTATGACAATATTCCATGATGTGTCTAGTATTACTACATTCATAACAATTCCTTTGACGACTCAGCTAACTTATTGAACCTAATGAAATATTCGGACACTGTCATGGTTACCTAGCACAACCGTTCAGATCACATATATATAAAATTGCAGAGAACCCGGGAGGTAAACTCCTTCAAAACATTTCTTAAAATAGAGCTGAGTAGGTGATGTTGCATTGGCCAGTCTGCCCTCTTCGTAGGCTTGCAACAAACACCGTCGGCCAACATCCTCTTTTGCTATGCTGGCTTAACACTGCTGAGCTACCCCACTTTTTCATATACTCTTCATTATTTTTTGGGGGTGATTCTTACCCTTATTTACACACAACGATCACAAAGGTAAAACTCTATACAGAAAAATCTTGGCACAAACCACATAGTCGAGAAGGTTGTCTACCACTGTATTTCCTCCAAAGCACCCCAAATCCGCAACCTGGAGTGCCACACTAAGTAGAACTTTTGTAAATTTAAAGTTGTTTCCCTAACTCCCTTCATACTAAAGTGTTGGATTATTAAGGAGGAAGACATACAATAAGTTCCAACCTTACCCCTTGCAAAGTAACAAGCCTTAAATATGTATAAATTATTGGGGAACCTTTTCGTACCATATATATACATTCCAAACCAAAGCTGCCATAACACATGACCAAACAATCCATTCACTGATAGTGGAATTCCCCATTTGGCGCTAAGTCAAAGGTCACAACATTCGATAATCCACAATATTTGTCCTTCACAACTCAAATAAATCAGCCAGACGTCAAGGTCCGTTGAACCCCTACATGATTCATTAGGTGATCTCTTGATACGTCTGCATCTTTCGTTGGAACCACAACTGGTTTGGTAAAAACATTATCTTTCCACTACCCCTACTTGTCATCCGAAGCACAGCAAAATCAACCCGCTCGCTTTTGACTATTCTCACGTTCTGTAATACCTCATAGCAGCAACCAAGAAAATTATGTGGGTCCTCAAAAGATGCTCTGCTGAAATCGGTAGCGAGGATTTTGGTGAAACCTATCCGACCTTCGCAAAACTTCTGAAGACATAGTTGATCTATCACCGGTCGGTGCCATTGTTCGGATGAAGAAGCAGTATGTGACTTCGCCATTCGTGGAAAGACAAGAGTAGAAATTCAATTAGCTTTGAGGAACAGAACCGCACGACAAAAAAGAACAAATGTGAAACTTTTTTCTAACTCTGTAGCCTCGAGGGATAAATACAGACGTCTCCGTACCGATCCCTCAGACTCTACTAAATTTTCTATAAATTGTGAGACCTATGTATAGTACTATGATACCAACTTGTCACGACCCAAATTTCTCGCCCTCGGGAGTCATGATGGCGCCTACTAATAGGAGCTAGGCAAGCTAACTCTTATTTACCTTTTTCGTTTTCAGGATTCTTCTTTTAACAATTTAACAATAATAATAATAATATAAATGCAGTGGAATAATGTAAATAAGCGGGAGACCTAAGTTAACAAAACTAATGAAATACTGAAATTCGATTAAAACCTCTACCCAAGACTGGTGTTACGTACTCACGAACTACTAAGAGTGCTAAATACATCGTCTGAAAAAAATATAACTATTTGTATCGAAATACATGAGATAACAGACTGAAATAAAGATAGAAGAGATGCCGGGCCTATGAGCACGTAATTTTTGCCCTATATATGAGTTATTCCCATAAAATTCAAAATAAACAATTTTTCTTTATTTTTATAATTTGTGTGAATTTTGTGTGTTATTTGCGCATGTTAAATCATATAAAAATACAAAGAATATGCATTTGCGTTTAGGAAATTAATTTCACCTTAGTAGGTGTTAATTCAATTTAGAACAATTCTAAGGAAACCAAAATATAGCATTTTTTGTGATTTTAATTGAGAAATTATCATAAAGTAGAAGTTAATTAGTTTGATAATTTTAATAAAATCAAAAATAGATACAAAATATAAAAATACAGAAAATACAAAAGAAAATAAAATACAAAATACAAAAATACAAAATAAAATAAACAAAAAAAAATGAAATACAAAAAGATAAAACACAAAGAAATATACAATACAAAAAAAAACATTGCAAAACTCGGATAAGCTAGCCCAATCGGTGGCCCAAACGGAGCCAAAAAGCAACCCAGGCCCAAAAGCTGCTCACCCGGTCCGGTCCTTAACCCCCTGCAACGACGCCGTTTTGGGCGTCTTAATCTTGGCCATTCATTGTGCTTAATCCAACGGCCAGCAATAAATATGGTATTTAATAACAACAAAATATTATATATATTTTAAAACTCTAAAAATTTTTATTGCCTTCGTCTCTATTGCCTTCACTCCCGTTACCGCCACACACCACCCGTA
Organism: Nicotiana glauca; assembly: GCA_026770625.1. NCBI lineage: Eukaryota > Viridiplantae > Streptophyta > Magnoliopsida > Solanales > Solanaceae > Nicotiana > Nicotiana glauca. The sequence continues at coordinate 148,712 of MU770555.1, read as the reverse complement.
ACGCCGCCGTCGGAATTCGCCCACGACGGTGGCAGGCCATCTTTTCCGGTCAAACCAACATCAAATTACTCCTTGTCATCTCCCCATCCTAGACCCACCCTTATTTTGCTTCAAAAATCAATCAAATGCCTCAAATCTTGCAAACCCTAGCGCCGCCACCACCACCCACGGCGGCGCCGCCACCCCAAATCTCCCAAAATTCCCACCCTAATATCTTTTAAACATCCTCAATAATATGACGAAGGCTTCATGCCTTAGAAGTCACTGGAAAGCTCACAAATATGCAAAAAAGCGTGACTGTGATATTAAATTCAAGAAAAGGCTCCGGGACAAACCAAGATTTGGTTTTAAAAAAAAAGAGAGAAAAGAGCCGGGGAAATTTTTGGGAAAAGATAAGTATTTCTTTCCCTTTTTCTTTATTTTGTGATTTCCGTTGAGGCTTTCACTTCGGCTTCATATTTCTGATTTTGATTCAAATTTGTTCAAACCAGTAATGTGTTGAAACTGAAAATAAAATAAAATCATAATCAATAGTTTTGGTATTAAATAATTTCTGTTTTAGTAATTAGGAATTATATATTTAATTCATTTGTTGTTTAGCTTTAATTAGTTATGTTAGAAAACTGTTAGATTTTTCAGTTGGTCCGATTAATTAAGTCTGCTCTAATAGGTTGATTCTGATTCGTTCTGTTAAATAGTATTAATTGGGATAAATAGGAATTACTTGTTGTGATTAGTTAATTTCATTTGTGAATCTGTTTTGTTCTGTTTTGAAAATCAGTGAATTTAATTTGATAAATTGTTGAGTGGATTTATTAATAGTTAATTCTGTTAATTGTTGTTAGATATATATCCTTAATTGTTTAGTAGTAAATTTGGTTATAGCTGTTAGTAACTTTGGTAATAAACCATAAGCAGTAGGGGCAGTTTTGGGTATGAAATGGGGTAATGGTAATAAGACTAAGGAGCTAGGTGTAGATTGGGAAAGGGAAAATGGTTTAACTGTAATAAATATAGAGAAGTAAGGGTATTTTGGGAAAATGAAAGGGTAGTTTAGCAGTTTTTAAATAGAAGTAAGGGCAGGATGGGTATAACAAAGGGGTAAGAATATGGTAGAATTATCTAGAATCTTCTAGATGGGGCTGTAATGCAAGATTTACAAAATTAAGTGTAGTAACTTGTTTAACAAGTCAGAAAAAGGGGGACTGATTTGGAAAACACTGAAAAGTAATTTTCCCTCTCTTTACAACTCTATAAATAAG
>MU770555.1:118552-140085 GCA_026770625.1 Nicotiana glauca | reverse complement strand
AAGAAATGAGAAAGAAAAGAAGAATGGAAGGAAGGAAACATCGCAACAACAAATATAGTTGTCCGAACTACGTTTTGACTTGATCCCGAAAGGGTACGTAGGCAGCCTCACTGAGGTTCAGTCATAACAGAAAGAAAAAGTCCAAGAATCCCCAAGAATAAAACTGGGGCAGAAGTTATATTTGTTGTGGAAGATATGATTTCGAAAGTTATAATTTTTAAGCCCACGTTGAAATATTTTTGAGCCCTTATACCCTTCTTTCTAAACCCGTCCAAAAGCCAAATTACGGTCCAAAGAAAGACCTTCCGATCAGTCTTCAAGAAATGCCGATTCAAGCGAGCAAAGGTGAATCACATCAGGGGCAACACTCCAGCCCGAACAAAGGAAAATGAAAAATTCGAGAAATGATGAGAACCACCACGGAACTCCAAGATGAGAGAAATCAAAATGAGAGAGTCTTATCGGTGAAAACCTTCACGGGCACCGTAAGGCAACCGTGAGTTGAGAGAAAAATCAAAATGAGAGAGGCTTGATGGCGAAAACCCTATGGGCATTACAAGTCGACTAAGGATTATGAATCAGATTGGGCAAATGAAGTATTGAAGACCGGTTTCACGGAAAAATTACAACGAGAAGTGAACATCAGATTTGCTATACGGAAAAGGCTGAAAATGCATGTCAAGGTCGCTAGAGTCGGCATTCACATCCGATGGGTCATTCTTCTGTAGGTTTCTTGTTAGGAATTGTCTCTTTCCATTTTTCTTTCATTCTATTTTTCCCATCTTGTCTTTCTCTCTTCTTGAGTCTGTAGGGTCATAACAAATAAAGAAATGACTTGAAAATCTGCCATCAAACTTTCCAATTGAGCAAATAGGATCTTAAACGCTACAAGTCAGGAAAAAAACAACAATCACACTGAGTTGGCAGCAGTCAAAATGCTTTGGGGATCCTTGTGAAATACAAAGGCTCAGTATACATCAATTCAAGAATAATGCAATAGATTAAGGGTGAGGGTGAACAGATCAAAATAATTTCCCGTGATAGGATTGGCAAAGGGTGGTACACCAGTGACAATAAAGATTTTCCAAGAAGAAATTAAAGTTATCGGCAAATAAAAGAGCAACAGACCTCAGGGCCAAGGCCATCAGATAAGCCAGGAAACAACAACATACTGTGGGGGGCAATGGGTGTAATTTGGGAATTCATGTAAGACTCAAAGGTCAGGAATATGCCAGTTCACGAGCAATGACCCAAAAAGAAGATATTGGACCTGAACGGGGAAAAAGGATATTTTGGTGACACAGATGACGGGGAAAGTAGTTAATCAGTAAACATGTAGGATCTTCAAGAAAAATCAGCTATCATAGAAAACACATGGGGTCAGATAAGAAGACTAGAAGTCGCCAAGAAGGGCGAAAGTTATCAGCCAAGTTTCAAAAATGGTCGGTCAACGCAAAGCATGGAAAGGAGAAAAGGAAAGCCATTCCAACAGGAGTACCACAACCAACCACCTCATTTTAAACTGACAGATTTTTCTTTGATTTGAAACAGGAGCACGGAAATGTTATTGATGGCAAAAGATACGCTACAAAAGGATTATCAAACTGGGGAAGAAAATTTTCTGTCATGTTGAAATGTTCTTGAAGTCGGGTATTCATCTGAAGGACATGAAGGTCAATACAATTGTTTTTACAAAGAGAAAAGAGAGGGAAGTAGTTCTCAGGAAGGAAACAGCAGTTTTAAGGAAAGTAATTTTTCGGAGGATTGAAACACCAATTTCAGGAAAGTGGTTTTGAAGGCGGACAATTCAAGTTGGAAGGAAGATAAGATAAAGGGAGAGAATCTTAGTCTGTTGAAACTTTCACCTAAGATGAAAATCTTAATCTGATAAATTTTTTACCTAAGATAAAAGGAAAGAATTTTAGTCTGTTGAAACTTTCACCTAAGATGAAATCTTAGCCTGATGAATTTTTTACCTAAGATAAAGTCATAATGTAAAAAAGGGGAAGGCATAATTTGAAAACAAAAGGAAGGCAGAAATCGGAAAAAGGAAGGCAGAAGTTAGAAAAGGGGAGGGCATAATTTGAAAAACAAAAGGAAGGTAGAAACCGGAAAAGGAAAGCATAATTTTGAAAAAGGGAAAGGCGGAAGTTGAAAAAGAAAGGAAGGCAGAAGTCGAAAAAGAAAGAAAAGATTGTTGAATTTGAAAGATTAAGAAAGTCTAGATTCGAAAATGGACCTAGTCTGATGAATTATCTCCTAGAGTCAAAATCTCAGTCCGAGGGATCTTTCTCCTGAGACTACACAGAAATGGACCGAGTCCGATGAATTATCTCCTAGAGTCAAAATCTTAGTCTATTGAAACTTTCACCTAAGATTAAAATCTTAGTCTGATAAAATTTTCACCTAAGATAAAAGTCTTAGTCTGTTGAATCTTTCACCTAAGATGAAAATCTTAGTCCGATAAAATTTTCACCTAAGATAAAATTTTAGTCACAAGGGAGCACAAATTTTAGCAAGCAGGCGCCCACCTGAAAAACAAGGGAATATTTTAAAAATTAGAAACCAGGCACCCATCTGAAAAACAAGGGAATATCTTTTAAAGTTAGAAACCAGGCACCCACCTGAAAAACAAGGGAATATCTTTTAAAGTTAGTAATCAGGCACCCACCTGAAAAACAAGGGAATATTTTAAAATTAGAAACCAGGCACCCACCTGAAAAAGAAGGGAATACTTTTTCAAGCACAGTAAGCAGGCGCCCACCTGGAAAATAAGGGAATATTTTTTTTAAGTTTAGCAATCAGGCACCCACCTGAAGAATAAGGGAAGTATAGCACAATTTTCAGCAATGTCATGCACCCATTTATCAACCTGGGGCAGAAATTTTCTTTGTTTTGTATAACGTAAGCAAGCGCCCACCTGAGAAACAAGGGAATATTTTTCAAAAACCAGGCGCCCACCTGAAAAAATAAGGGAATATATTTTTAAAATCAGTAAGCAGGCACCCACCTGAAAAATAAGGGAAGTACAATCTAAATCATAGTTTTAGTTTTAATATCTGATAACATGATATGCCCAGTCGCCATACTAGGGAAGAAAAATTTTCTTTGGTTGTTTGTTTAGTCGTAAGCAGGAGCCCACCTGGATAACAAGGGAATACATTTTAAAAAGGAATCGCAAGTAGGAGTCCGCCTGAAAAAACAACGGAATACCTTTTCAAACAATTGCAAGCAGGAGTTCACCTGGAAAATGGACACATATTTTAAATTGAAGTGGTTGAACGTCATCAAGGCAACAACAAGAATGTCTTAGGAAGAGTACAAGATACAAGTTCAAGGCAACACAAAAACAAGTTGGAAGACATAGAATAGGATTTTTGTAACTCCTAGGTCATAGCTTAGGCTAGTTTCTTTTATTTTACCATGGTGTAATAAGGGGTCAGTCAGCAGTAACAACAGTAACAACAGTGAGATCACAGTCCCTGGTAGTCTCAGCTACCAGACATTCCTGAACTACACTGACCTGATTCCTGTTTAGCCCAGGATATGTAGGCAACCTCTGAAAGCAGGGTGCGGTCAAAACTTTTCAAAATGCTTCACAACGGAATACTCGAACGGGTAAAAATCCCTCATTACTGCTCACTTATCTTTGCACTGAAACTCTTCGTGTTCCCGAGCAAAGAGGGGAAGCTGTGAGCACGTGATTTTTACCCTATATATGAGTTATTCCCATAAAATTCAAAATAAACAATTTTTCTTTATTTTTATAATTTGTGTGAATTTTGTGTGTTATTTGCGCATGTTAAATCATATAAAAATACAAAGAATGTGCATTTGCATTTAGGAAATTAATTTCACCTTAGTAGGTGTTAATTCAATTTAGAACAATTCTAAGAAAACTAAAATATAGCATTTTTTGTGATTTTAATTGAGAAATTATCATAAAGTAGAAGTTAATTAGTTTGATAATTTTAATAAAATAAAAAATAGATACAAAATATAAAAATACAAAAAATACAAAAGAAAATAAAATACAAAATACAAAAATACAAAATACAAAATAAAATAAACAAAAAAAATGAAATACAAAAAGATAAAACACAAAGAAATATACAATACAAAAAAAAAACATTGCAAAACTCGGATCAGCTAGCCTAATCGGTGGCCCAAACGGAGCCAAAAAGCAACCCAGGCCCAAAAGCTGCTCACCCGGTCCGGTCTTTAACCCCCTGAAACGACGCCGTTTTGGGCGTCTTAATCTTGACCATTCATTGTGCTTAATCCAACGGCCAGTAATAAATATGGCATTTAATAACAACAAAACATTATATACATTTTAAAACCCTAAAAATTTTTACTGCCTTCGTCTCTATTGCCTTCACTCCCGTTACCGCCACACACCACCCGTAACGCCGCCGCCGGAATTCGCCCACGACGGCGGCAGGCCATCTTTTCCGGTCAAACCAACATCAAATTACTCCTTGTCATCTCCCCATCCTAGACCCACCCTTATTTTGCTTCAAAAATCAATCAAACGCCTCAAATCTTGCAAACCCTAGCGCCGCCGCCACCACCCACGGCGGCGCCGCCACCATAAATCTCCCAAAATTCCCACCCTAATATCTTTTAAACATCCTCAATAATATGACGAAGGCTTCATGCCTTAGAAGTCACTTGAAAGCCCACAAATATGCAAGAAAGCGTGACTGTGATTTTAAATTCAAGAAAAGGCTCCGGGACAAACCAAGATTTGGTTTTTAAAAAAAAAGGGAGAGAAAAGAGCCGGGGAAATTTTTGGGAAAAGATAAGTATTTGTTTCCCTTTTTCTTTATTTTGTGATTTCCATTGAGGCTTTCACTTCGGCTTCATATTTCTGATTTTGATTCAAATTTGTTCAAACCAGTATTGTGTTGAAACTGAAAATAAAATAAAATCATAATCAATAGTTTTTGTATTAAATAATTTCTATTTTAGTAATTAGGAATTATAATTTTAATTCATTTGTTGTTTAGCTTTAATTAGTTATGTTAGAAAACTGATAGATTTTTCAGTTGGTCCGATTAATTAAGTCTGCTCTAATAGGTTGATTCTGATTCGTTTTGTTAAATAGTATTAATTGGTATAAATAGGAATTACTTGTTGTGATTAGTAAATTTCGTTTGTGAATCTGTTTTGTTCTGTTTTGAAAATCAGTGAATTCAATTCGATAAATAGTTAAGTGGATTTATTAATAGTTAATTCTGTTAATTGCTGTTACATATATATCCTTAATTGTTTAGTAGTAAATTTGGTTATAGCTGTTAGTAACTTTGGTAATAAACCTTAAGCAGTAGGGGCAGTTTTGGGTATGAAATGGGGTAATGATAATAAAACTAAGGAGCTAGGGGTAGATTGGGAAAGGAAAAATGGTTTAACTGTAATAAATATAGAGAAGTAAGGGTATTTTGAGAACATGAAAGGGTAGTTTAGCAGTTTTTAAATTGAAGTAAGGGCAGGATGGGTATAACAAAGGGGTAAGAATATGGTAGAATTATCTAGAATCTTCTAGATGGGGCTGTAATGCAAGATTTACAAAATTAAGTGTAGTTACTTGTTTAACAAGTCAGAAAAAGGGAGACTGATTTGGAAAACACTGAAAAGTAATTTTCCCTCTCTTTACAACTCTATAAATAAGGCAGTTTCTGCCATTATTAGGGGACTTTTGAAATCTGAGAAATTTTTAGAATTTTAGAAGCTTTGAACCCTAGAAAATCACAAAATATATCTGCTCTATCCCAGATCTGGAATTAATATTTCAGATCATATTCTCATCTTCTACAACAATAATCCATTTAAAAAAAAACAAAACAAAAACATTCAGAATTAGTAGAAACAAAAGCAAACACTGTTCCATTCCAACTCTTAGTAGTTCGAGTTTTAGTTAATGAATTTGCACTCTTAGTTCAAGTTCCAATAACATAAGTTTAGCATTTAGTTTTGAGCAGATTCTGATTTCAAATCAATCAATTTTCGAATCTGTTACTGGATTTTTAAGTGCTGTGGTATTCCTGAGTGTTTTGGTTCGTTTGGTATTACTTCGGGTTATTGTATTGATCTCATTTGATTGCTGGGTTGGAGTTTGTCTTCGGAGCTGTTATCTGTTGGTTTGGTGTTGGTCCCTGCTGCCTACTGCTGCTGATCCATCTTCTCTTTATTTCTATTATTCAGGTACACAGCTGAATTCAATTTGGTGTAACTCTGAGATGAACACATGAAATAAAAATGGAGCCAGATTTCGACAATAAATTTTGTCATTATATTAATGCTATCATAGCTATCTGAGATGTTATTTAGCTGCTTCCTGTAATAATTAGACTCAAATCTACAAATTTGTTCACGCAAATGTGTAACGGACATTTTATAATTACATATGAGTTTAGTTTTGCTATAAGTATAGGTTAGATCAGTAGGATTCTTATCAATTAAGCTATCACTACCATGTGTTGTTCTCCTTAATTGTGAGAGTTTCATACGTGAGGTAGTTAGGTATCAGTTAATTTTTGTTAGTTTCGACTCTCATGTGTATGAATTAGCCTTTATTAATTTAGTAATAGCATGGATCTTTTGGAACTAGCATACAATCCGTTCGATTTGCGACCACAGGCAAGTTATGTGAGTTTTCTTTTATTTGAAGCTAGCCGTTTTCTAATTCATATGCGTAAGTACAATAAGTTAATTCTGCTAGTCGACCTGTTCAATTGAACTGTGTTGATTCAAGATCTTTGGTTTTTACTGAATTCAAATCTCATCTGAGGTGAAGGCCAGTCTAGTCTTAGGTGTACGAGGACTTGTATAGTCCACAACGACTTAGCCTCTCAAAATACATGGCTGGATATATTCCAGGAATGGGGCCAAGATTTCTAGGCCCAATTTATTGCTGGCAGACAAACGTTCTCAAAAGACCTGATAAAATTACATGAATAATTGGCCTTCTAATTAGGCGGTAAGAAATAGAAATTTAGATATTATAGTTGGACCTTATTAAATAAATGATGAGACGAGCCTCGCCAAATTATAACATAATCGCGGGGCCCTCACTAATTGTTAAAAGAAAATATTAGACTCGGAAGGACCGTTTAGCTAAATTCACGGTCTTTCCCAAAGTAACAAGAAATAGATACCGTAGGCACAATTTTAATATACATTCTCAAGTACGGGTGCACATTTATGTGACCCAAATCCTACTCTCAACGAAGTCGAAATGTGTCTAAAGTCACAGGCGTACTGGTACGGTGTGACTAAGGGATATATTTTCACGACGTTGCAATTCTTATAAAAATAAATATAATAAAAGCGGGTTATTAATAAAATGAACATAGGTTAGAACATGTATTAAAATCAGATATTTTAGCCAAATATAGCAGTTGAGCGACCGTGCTAGAACCACGGAACTCGGGAGTGCCTAACACCTTCTCCCGAGTTAACAGAATTCCTTACCCGGATTTCTGGTTCGCGACTGTAATACAAAGTCAAACCCTTTCCTCGATTCGGGATTCAAACCGGTGACTTGGGACACCATAAATCTCCCAAGTGGCGACTCTGAATTTCTTAATAAAATGAATCCCGTTTCGGTTGTCCTTTAATTGGAAAAACTCCTTCTTTGTTATATCCTTCCCCGGGGTGTAGTAAAGCTTCGTAAAAAGGAGGTGTGACAGGGCCTGCGAACGCCTGTAAGGCTGCCTCGGTGTCTCGCTGGTCTGAGTGCTAACGCCCACGCCGTCTGAAACATGTATCTATGTAAAAGAGCACAAAGTGTAGTATCAGCATAACCGATCCCATGTGCTGGTAAGTGCCTAGCCTACCCCGACAAAGTGGTGATGAGGCTAGGACCAAACACCCAATTAATCCTGTGCAGTTCAAATATATATATATATATACACACACACACACAACAAGGAAGTACAAAAAAACAATCAGTCAATGTAGGAAGGGAACATGCTTCAGGGGTATCAGATATAAGCAGGATATCAGGAATAATGGAGAAACAATCTACAGTTTAACTTCTAACATGTAAATAAGAAATAAAGACAACATTCATATTTAGCTCATCATGTTGCAGGCGTGCAACCCGATTCCATTCCTCATATCTCGTGGAAGGCATACCACCCACTCCCATTACATAATATCTCGTGGTAGGCGCACCACTCACTCCTATTTTATTAGATCATTTGTGGTAGGCGTACCACTCTCTCCCATTTCAATATATCATTTGTGGTAGGCGTACCACTCACTCCTATTTCAATATCATTTGTGGTAGGCATACCACTCGCTCCCATTTTAATATATCATTTGTGGTAGGCGTACCACTTACTCCCATTTCATTAATATCTTGTGGTAGGCGTACCACCCGCTCCCATTTTATCAATATCCTATGGTAGGCGTACCACCCGCTCCCATTTCAATAATATCTAGTGGTAGGTGTTCCACCTGCTCCCATTTCATCAATATCTTATGGTAGGCGTACCACCCGTTCCCATTTCATCAATATCTTATGGTAGGCGTACCACCTACTCCCATTTTATCAATATCTTGTGGTAGGAGTACCACCCGCTCCCATTTCATTAAGTCAACATTTCTTCCAAATATAATTTACTCTAACAAACACAATAATGAATACGAATTCAAAAGACAATAAGTACACAAAAATTATTATTCACTGAGAAAAACAAATAATGACAACTAGCAACTAATTCACATAAACATGTACCAATTGTGGAATAAATTCAATAATAACAAGTAACACGGTAAAGGAAAATGTCACATAAAGAATCACAGTAATAGTAGAATAAGACAATTAATGCACCTGAACGGATAACAATAAGAAATCATAACAAACGGCAATAAGTGCACGGCATCACCCTTCGTACTTTTACACGTTTCCTCACCCAAACAACAATTTCAAACAAGGGCAAGGGAATAAACAAAACGATAATAGAAATCCCGGCAAGGGAACACATTTAAACAATTAAACCCCGACAAGGGTACAACAATTAAGCAGTAAAATTCCCAGCAAGGAAAATACCAACAATTTAACAAAATATCTCAGCAAGAGAATTATTTAATACTTCTTTCTATTTCTTTCATTTCTTACTCGTAATTAATTTTACCACTTGACCCAATGCTCTAAAGGGTTCAGTCATCTCATATACTTTCTCAATTTTTAATAGAAATCATCATTCAAACATTAAAGATATAGAAAAATCCAAATATTTGTAATGTAAAGAGTCACGGTCATACTAGACACTAATGTATAGATACTCGTCACCATGCCTATACATCGTACTCGACAATTAGCAAGTAACAAATATGACTCAACTCCTATTCCCTCAAGCTAGGGTAGATCAAACACTTACCTCGCTTTGAAACCAATCCAAAATTCCAACAATCCTTTGCCTCACGAATTCGTGCCCGAAATTCTCAAATCTAGTCATAAACAATTTGATTAAGTCAATAAAAATTATAGGAATTAATTCCATATGAATTCTACATTTTCCATTTAAAATCTGAAATTGCTCTAAAAATTTGCCCGTGGGGCCTACATCTCGGAACCCGAGAAAATTTATGGGATATGAAACCTCATCCAACCACGATCCTAACCATACCAATTTTACCAAAATCCGACATCAACTCGACCCTCAAATCTTCAAATTAAACAAATAGGGTTTTCAAGATTTTCTCAACTAAAATCACAAATTAAATGCCAAAACTAGTAATAGATTTGGGTAATCTAATCAAAATTAAGTTAAGAACACTTATACCATTCTTTTCTCTAAAAATATCCCAAAAATTTCCTCTTCCCGAGCTCCGATTCGTTAGAAATGGAAAATGGGACTTTGTCCCATTTTCAGAACATAATGTTCTATCCAGAAAATCGGCGGTTACTGTTCACGAGCTTTACTGTTCATGATACTGTTCACGGGGTACTATTCACATCTACTATTCATGGGTACTGTTCACGAGGTACTATTTCTACAATTTTCTAAAATTTTCCTAAGTCCGAAATCACTCCGAGACACCTCCGAAATACTCCCGAGCACTCGGAGCTCCTAACCAAATACATACATTAACTCAACAACATCCTACGAACTTAACCGTGCGATCATATCGCCAAAATAGCATCTAAAATAATGAATTAAGCCTTAAAATCCATGATTTCTTCAAAATTTCATAAGACTTCAAAATTTCCATTTTAAGCCCAAAACACGTCAAACGACATCCGTTTTCAATCAAACTTTACAGAAAGCGCTTAAACCATATATAAGACCTGTTCCGGGCACCGGAACTAAAATACAGGCCTGATACCATCACTTTGCAATCAATTTTAATTTTTATTTTCCTTAAATATTTTAAGAAAATAATTTTACTCAAAAATTCATTTCTCAAGCCTGGGACCTCGGAATTCGATTTCGGGCATACGCCCAAGTCCCATATTTTTCTACGGACCTTCCGGGATAGTCAATCATGGGTCCTGGTCCGTTTACCTAAAATATTGACCGAATTCAAATTTATTCATTTTAATATCAAAACTTAGCAAATTTTCATAGAATTTCATATTTGAGCTTCCAGCTACGCGTACGGACTGCGCAAGCAAATCGAGGCGACTATAAATGAGGTTTTCAAGGCCTTGAAAGCTCGGAATAGATAAGAAAACAAGTGATGAACCTTTGGGTCGTCACATGGAGGTAGGAAAAAGAAGGTGTGACAACTCTGGCGACTCTGCTGGGGACAAGAACATAGAATCTCTAGTTCAGGGTTCAAGAATTCGAGCTTGTTTCATGATTTTTACTTGGCCTTATTTATTGTTCATATTACTATTTTTTGTGAATCTCTGTGCTAATTGCTATCTCTTTACCGCTTTAATATTGTCTGAATTGTATATAACTATCTTCTTACGCCACTTATCTGAGTCTTCTGAAAATGGTGCACACGCTCGCGTGGCCCGCTTTTTCTGTAGAAATTATACCAAGTAAGAATGAGGCTGGGCAAGCAACAAGGCCGGGCATACGTCAGAGCTCCCGGCACGTCGTCCCCTTTTCGGCCCCAGTTGTCCGCTCGGGTACCCCAAGTCTAGACCAAAACCCCTAGGATTTAAACCTAGAAAAATGCAGCTTCATGTCGGATCCTTAGTAGGAATGTTTGTTTGCATCATATGCATTTGACTTAGGGTACTCAATACAGAGGTTGGGTCCATCTAGGACAAGTGTACCGAAAATGAAAAAGATCATCCTGATGCATCTTACTTGCTACTTTTGCATTTATTTGCTTTGGATTTGCATGCTGACCGACTTTTGAATAATGGGAGAAAGTTAGGAAAGGAAAATAGCAGTGTGAGGGTTAAGTGAGTTGATCACCTATTTTGAAAAACCAATGTCCAGATGGTACTGAAACTCTACCGAATTTTTTAGGAAAAATAAAATTGAAAAAAAAAAGAAGAAGAAAGATTATTTTCAATAATAGTTGGTTTTGTTTTATCTGCCCGAACTACACCAGTTTGATTCTCGTCTTTCGGGGCATGATACGTAGGCAACCCACATAGGGTCTGGTCCTCCTAGTAAATCTTAGGTTCTTGGTTTTGCGGGGTCTTAGCTAAATTTTGCACTTCTAGCCACCTTTTTGCCCAAATAAGCCATTTTGCAAAAATAAATCATAACTTGCATGCGTCCAGTAGGGAGTATTATTGTCTCACAGAGTGTTGGTTTAAAGTTTTCTCTTACATGAGTGGATTTACATACTAGAATTTGAGCATAACAAATGCCCCAAGATCACTGCATTCAGGAGCTGCTCGAGGAACCACTTTATGTTTTTGAGTCAATTGTTCATGTTTTACTTTCTAGTCCTGTATAGTGGTATTCAGTTTTTTAGGTGATGTTAGAGGTTGTAATAGTCTAGTTAAGTTTGCCTAGTCTTTTGTGATTGCATTTCTTATTTTGTAATGAAAAATGTATTACAAGTCAAAAAGCAAAAAAGAAATTTTATGTTTTTATATTTCTATTAGAAGTTATCTTTGTAATATTAATTCTAGGAATATAAAAAAAAAATTCATTTGAGGCGGTATTTTTTTTCCTTTAGGCAATGAATATCTAGAACTTAAAATGAAAATCGCTTTTATATTTCCTTTTAGTGCATTAAGATAAAAAAAAATCAAAAAAAAAAAAGAGAGAAGAGAATTTTCTTTTAGTATCTCTTTAAGAGTTTTCTTTTGATATATTAATTCCAAAAATTCAAAAAGATTTTATTTGTGAGGTTCTTCTTTGGAAATTAATGAAAAAATAAATTTTTTATTATTTTCACTAGAACATTAGGATGTTGTACATAGAAAAAACAACATACGTTATCTTTTGTTTATCATTAGAATTTCTTCTTTAGGCAATTAAATTTGAAATCTAAAAATATTTTGTTTTATCGTTTTCATTACTTGTTTCGAAATCTTGTGTCAGGATATCAAATGAAAATTCAAAATATGTTTCTGTGGTTTATTCTTTAGATTTTCTTCTCAAAAAATCAAAAAATATTTTTCTTTTCTAGGATATTTCCTTAATAGAGTATCTGTTTCAAAAGGAAAAAAAAGAAAAAAAAATACCTGTTAAGCTTGAGTTTAGAATAGTTCATAGAACATTAAGTCTAGAAAATTCAAAAAAAAAAAAGAGAAGAGATTTGCTTCTTTTATTTCTCTTTTCTCATCAAGGTAAAAAAAAAAAGTAAAAAGAAAAAAAAAGTTAGTTTGTTTAATTTGTTCTCGATCCTCCAGAACTATGCTCGGTCTGACTCATGCGGGGTCATTATACGTATTGTGAGCACGTGATTTTGTCCCTAAGCAAATAGTTTCTAAAAATTCAAACAAAATTTTTTTATTATTATTTTACAATTTTTGTGAATTTTGTGGCATTTTTGATAATTGTTGCATTTTATTTGTGCATTTTAATTCATATGAAAATACAAAAAAACTTTGGAATTTAGGTTTAATTTCATATTTTAGTGTCAATTAGTAGTTAAAATTGTTCTCATATAAAGAAAATGACAAAAATGGTTCTTTGCATTTTATTTTTAATTTGTGAAATTTATTTTAGTTTTAGTTTAAAACTAGAAATAAGTTAATTTTGGGGAATTAAATAATATCATATTAGGGTTAATTGGGTTTTTGATTTTATTTGTTGACATTTTAAATAAAATCAAAAAATTAAAAAAATATATATAAATAATAATACAAAACAAGAAAGAGAAAAGAAAATAAATAAACAAAAAAGAAAAGACAAGAAATTAATTGACTGTTACATTTTTCTTAGTTCTGAGCCCAAACATTACCCACGCCCCAGGCCCAATATTCCCCCGCCCAGTCCTAGCCCAAATCTATCCAAACCCAGTCTGCCCACCCCAGTCACACCAAACGACCCCGTTTAACAGGGGATTGAATCTGAGCGCTTAATTTGATTTAATCCAACGGCCCTCATCAACCCAAGCTATTAATTAAAACTGTCCAAAAATCATTAAACCTAAAACATATACCCTTCTTCCTCGTACTCCTCTCCATACCCTCCACCGGAGCCTCCGCCGCCGGCAAATGCTATTCCTTCCAAACCATCCCAAAATAACACCACGAGACCCCCTCTTCTCCCTCATCGTGAATCCATTACCTGTTTCTTTCGAATCACACCATAGCTCCTCGAATATTCGTTTGAAGGTTTTCCGTCCACGACGTCACCTTTTCCAAACCACTCCAAATTCACACCAACGACTCCCCTGACTTCCCTCAACCCAAATCCATAACCACCTTCCCTCGAATCTGGCCGGAAATACTCAAATATCAATTTTTATTTTTTCGGCCAAAATCCTAGATAACCTAATCTTCACTGAATGAATACATCAGAGTCTCTGAGCCTCCCTCGGTGAGGAATTGATCGTCATTAGAGCCCAAACGTTATCAGAACTGGCTGAATTTGGAAATAATGACTGGCCGGAGTCTCAATGTGAGTAAGTAAGTTTCTTAGTTATTTTTTGTTTCTTCCATGTTTGCTTTGTGTTAGTGCTGGATATCTAGGTTTAATAAATGAAGTTGCTCTTATTTGTATTGTTTGTCAAAGTTCTGCAAACTGTTAAGTCTCGTCCTTAGTCAAGAATGAATCATGTTCATTGTCTATTTTAGTTTACAATTTTATGACCTGCTTCTTCAAATTGATAAATAGAAGTCTATGTTGATAGTTTAATTCTCTGTTTCACTTTGACTTAGTTGTTAAGAGTAGTTCACTAATAGGTTTAATTGTTCTCTAATTGATTAAGGCTGTTTCATTTTGATTTCATACGGTTGTTTGATTAGTTGTTTTTAATGGTAATTGGTAATTCAAGTTAGTTTGGAGTAAGTTTTGAATTTGAACTTAGGGTTAGTTGATTAATTTACTGATTATTGGCTTAACTAAGGTTAGTCAATAAGGTTAGGGTGGTTAGTAAATTAGGTAAACGGAAAAGGTAATTAAGGTATTTCAAGATATTATTTCTTTGGTATTTAATCTAGTATCCCCTAGAAGCTTCTAGGTTGGGGTGGTAATTGGCACTTCAAGACCATAGAGGATGTAACTTGGGTAGAGGTTAAAAATAAAAGGTTAATTAATTAAAAAGGGAAGGGCATGTGGTGTAAATAGCAAGCTGAAGGTTGCCCTATTTCTGCCTATAAAAAGGCATTAATAGGGCCTTCCGAAAAAAGTTTTTAGTCTCCAAAATTCCCCCCAAAAACCTTTCTAAGTTTATACAGATCTGGAGTTATTGAATCAGTTTCCAATTTTGAGTTTGAATTTCAAATTTCCTAAAATTTCCAAAAATAAAAAAAACAAAAAAAAAATAGAGGAAAACTACAAAAAACAATACTATTCCATTCAATCTCTTAGCGGATTTCTAGTTTTAATTAGTTGATTTGCATTTTAGTTCAAATTCTGGTAGCGGAAGCTCTAAATTGTTCATGGCTTGATTTCGAGTGGTTTTGGAGTCCAAACAAGCCAATTTTGAGATCAGTTTTACTGGAGTTTTGATTGCTGTGGTATTCCAGGATTTGTTCTGGTCATTTTGGCTTTGTTTTTGGTTTGTTATATTAGTCCCTTTGGATTTCTGGGCTAATGAACTATTACTGGGCTTGTGGATTCATCTCTAAGTTGAAATATGTTGTATTGTTGCTGTTCGAGTTCCAAGTTTCTGCTACTTACTCCTCTGATCACTAATTTCTCCTTCTTCTTCTTGCAATCTGTTTCCAGGTACACTACCTTGAATTGACTTGATGTATGCTCATTAAAGTTGAAATGAAATATTCAAGGACTTATGTTCAATTGAAGGCTTCCTATGTTTTCTACTTGACACTAGTTTTGTGTATCTGTTATATGAATGGTAGATATATGTATAATTAGGACCACCTTTAAAGTCAGTGATTAGTAACTAAATGTGGTATGACATTGGACTGTTGAACTGAATCCTCAAAATAGCACGAGTCATAGTCAATTCAGTATGTTTATATAATTCGAGTAGACTGTTAGACTGGTTATAATGGATATTCTCTATTGGTCTTAGTTAGTTTTAGTTCTATGTAATTTAACTAGTAAAATCAGAAGGACAGCTGAAGTAGGAATTAGATTAGAGATTTGTGATCCTCATGTTTATTAACAATTAAAAACGAGTGGAATATTTTCGTCATAACAGCCTTTCATTTCTATATTCATAAGTCATCTGAGTATTGATTAAGTGACATTAACTATTCGTTTCGGTATTATTGTTTAAGCCCCATTAATTAGTATACTGTTTAGATTTTTAAGCTAATAATTATTTGGAATCAAATTATGCTTCACTATTGCTGTGATGCGGGCTCGATACTAGCACCATAGCCGCTTGGTTTGTGTTTGTGCCTGTTGGGATTCGATACTAGGCTTGAGGCACCACAGATACCTGAGCCTATCTTCTACTCACGCTGGGCCCAAGTAATTGGGCTGTATTGAGGCCTGGGTCCACAATTGGCCTGCCCTTTATTTGTATAATAGGCCTGAACTGGTTAAGAGTATAATGGTTTCCAAACAATGTTAATGAACTAGGACTTTCCTTTATGGATAGAGACAAATTTGAATAGAAATCATAGTTTACTTTAGATTGGACCTTTAAATAAATGAGACGAGCTTCGCTAAACAAAACAAACAAATTGAGGGGCCCTCAATAAATGCTATATAAAAATACTTATAATTCGGATGGACCGTTTAGCGAATTTCATGGTCTTCCCCAAAGATAATAAACGCGTAGTTGCTTTAGGCGTGTATTTTATGTGACACAAATCTAAATCTCAACGAAGTCGAAATGTGTCAAAAACCACGGGTGCATTGGTGCGACATGGTTCGAGATGCATTTTCACGACATTGCAATTCTTATTAAAATAGAAAAAAATAATAAAAGCTGGTTACTAATAAAAGGCGCATAGGTTAGAACATGTTTTAAAATCAGATAAAATCAAATACAACAATTGAGCGACCGTGCTAGAACCACAGAATTCGGGAATGCCTAACACCTCCTCCCAGGTTAACAGAATTCCTTACTCGAATTTCTGGTTTGCGGGCTGTTAACAGAGTCATAATTTCCTCGGTTCAGGATTCAACCGGTGACTTGGGACACCATTAATCTTCCAAGTGGCAACTCTGAATCTTAATAATAAATCCCGTTCCGATTGTCCTTTAATTGGAAAAACTCCTTTTATGCCCTCGCGGGTGTAGTAAGTAGAAGAAGGAGGTGTGACAGCTTTGGCGACTCTGTTGTGGATAAAGAACCCAGAACATTTTGTTCATGGTTCAGAATTCGACCTTAGAATAATTGTTATGTTTGGCTTTATCTGATTTTCCTACATGTTTTCCTGCTAAATGTTCTAATTGTTTACCGCTTTGATATTATCTAAATTGTATATAAATTGTGCCAAAACCCTTCTCTTCTCACCTCCGGGGATGTGCTTACTGGTTGAGACTCCCTATTCTGTTAGTGTCATACCTTGAAATAAGAAAGAGGCCGGACAAGTTACTAAGCCGGATGGCCTTTTGGTTCCCGGTACGTAGCCCCCTCCTCGACTCGAGTTGTCCGCTCGGATACACAGTCTAGAACATATACCTAGGTTTTGAACCTAGAATAACTTGACTTCATCCTGGATCCCTAGTAAGAGCTCTTATTTGCATCACGTGCATGTGACTTAGGGGACTCAACACAGGGGTTGGGTCCGTCTAGGACAGGTAACCGGAAATGAAAAGACCATCCCGATGCATCTTACGTGTTGCGTGTACATTTATTTTTCTTGGACTCACATGCTGACCGACTATAAATATTTGGAAAAGTTAAAAAAACAAAGGAGAAAGTGAGAAAATAGCAGTGTAGAGAGTTACTTACCTATATCAGAAAAGCCAAAGTTCAAGTAGTGCCGAAACTCTATTGGATTTCTGGAAAAAAAAGAAAAAAAAAAGAAGAAAAGTATTTTTAATAGTTTGTTTGCCAATAGAAAAGAAAAACAAAAAGAGTTTTATTTTCAAATTAGTTTGTTTATTTGCCACTGAAAAGAAAATATAAAAAGAGTCTTGTTTTCAAAAATAGTGTATTTGCCAACAATAAAGAGATTTGTTTTCGAAAATAGTTAGTTTTATTTGCCCGAACTACGGTTTGATTCTCACTGGATGTGAGATACGTAGGCAACCCTCATCGGGTCCAACCACCCCTTTTGCAAAAATAGCCAAAAATACAAAAATTTTAATTTTATCCAATAAGTCGGGTGACGCCATTCTTGTTCAAAATAAGCCGAATGTCCCCAAAAGGGCACCGGAAGGCTGTTTTTGCAAGAACAGCCACCCCGAGTTATTTTAAAATGGTTAGCGAGCACAGCCTTGAAATCTTCACCAGAAGTGCTGAAAGGCCGTATTTGCAAAACCAGATTTGTTTGAAATTAGAAATTTGAATAAGAAGAATAGTGTCAGTTTGTGCCTTTAGGATAAATAATGATTAAATCACCTTAATAAATGTGCAGGATGAGCACGACTCAAAATGAACCTTTCTCAATCATGCATAAAATCCCTTTGGAGTTACGTCTATGGTGGAACGATTTAGGAGACGAAGGGCAAGATGAAGTCAAGAAATATCTAAAAGGGCTTACTGGTTTGCTAGAGATTGTGCCTCGAGGAGATATTATCAAAGCGCTAGTGACATGTTGGGACCCGGCACATAACGTGTTCCATTTTTTTAGACTTTGAGCTTACCCTAACGTTAGAGGAAATAGCTAGCTACATCGGAAAAGATGAGGTTCCTTTAAGGCACAAATACTTGGTTGCCCCAAGAATTGTAGCTATACACAAATATTTAGACTCTCTGAAGATACATAGAACGGTTCGCAACGCAGATCTGGCAAATGGTTTTTGCACCCCACACTTCATATACCATAGATATGTCCACATTGGGGGATTCAATAATTTGGAAAGCAAGATATGTAGTAATAGTAACCATCAAAAATGGGAAGAGCATAGGTGTGTCGCTTTCATAGTGGTTTTTCTGGGGCTTGTGGTATTTCCAAGGAAAGACGGAAACATTGACATAAAAATAGCCGAGGTCGTCAGTATTCTAATGACTCAAGACAAAAGCACTCTCGCACCTATGATATTAGCTGATATCTTTCGTGCTCCTACAGCCTGCAAGGCCGGGAAAGACTTCATCGAGGGATGCAATCTACTGTTACAAATGTGGATGACCGAGCATTTGTGCCATCGTCCTCAGTTTTTGAGCTATGGGTCTCCAGAGAAAACTTGCATAGAAGTGTTTTACACAAGGATTAAAGGGGTCAATCTGCCAGAAGGATTCACGGGTTGGACAACATACTTTTGGTCCCTCACTGCTACTCAAATATAATGGACATTTGGATGGTTGCTCGTTGATGAAATAATATATATGCCAGCAGCAAGGCCGCATTTTCTCTTGATGGGTCTTAGAAGCATTCAGCCTTACGCCCCGTACCGGGTACTAAGACAACTCGGGAGATGTCAGATAGTGCCCAAGGACGATGATCTTAGTTTACAGGTGGTTGAGATTGGTCCCGATGGTCAATTTCCTGAAGCAAAGGTTTGCCAGGTCTGGAGCGAATGTCAATATTTAGCGGCAAATACTTGCGTCCGAGATCGAGCTAAAGGAGAGGTATCACCTGATTATCAGGCTTGGTATAGAAGGGATGTTGCATTCGGGAGACCGGCCAAAAAACCTCACCACCATGAGTTTGCTGAATCGTCGCAAGAGCAGTGGGCCTGGCTAGACAAAGAAAATGCATAGAGGGCAAAAATAGGCGAGTTGGAAAAACAGGTCCAAGATCTTAAGTTTGAAAACAGTGTGCAAAGTGCGGCTGACGAGGGCGAGAAAAGGAAATTGGCCAAAGAAAATGAAGCGTTACGAGCCCAAATTAAGAAAATGAAGATACCAGCGGAAAACCCTGTTAGGAATGTCAAAAATGCAAAGCTTATAGAAAATTTAAGGAAAAAAGTAAATGATTACAATTTCGACCTCAACAAAGCAGAAAGGGAATTAGCTGGGGTTCGAAGACAGTTGGCTAAAAATGCAGAAGAACGAGACCCTATGATTCAGCAGCTGAGAGAAGAACATGATAATGAGATTGCGGGATGGAGGAAAGAGGTCATAACCGCAGAAAACAAAATGATCAAACAAGCAAAAAAGTTCAAGGTTGAAAGAGAGCATTGTTATACAGCATTAGCACAATTAGAAATGGACCTGCAACAACTCCAGGAGAGTAATCAGCAGACTTTGGAGGCCAGGGCCGAACAGATAGGGAGATTGCTTCAGGAAAAAGGCATAATTAGAGAAAGAATCCTAGCTATTACTCACCATATCACCAGAAAATGCCAAATGTGCGAGAATATGACTCAGACTACTTTCTTTGCCTCAGTGATTATATTTGTGAAACAGATAATGAGTGACCTGGACAAACTCCAAGGGGAACTTGCACATAGGCCCGCGGCGAGACCGAACGATGTCCCGCGGGAACCAGGAGCTTTGATGTATTCATGATTGTCATTAGAGTCTGTATTTCATTTTTACTAGAGTGTATCAGTTATTTGAGTCTGTATTTTCATTTCAAGTCAGTCTGCATTTTCATTTTGAAGTAGAATAGTTGTTGATGGAGTTTGTAGCCTGTTTTATCATTTAGAGTCTGTTAGTTATCTTCTTGTGTCAGTTTTGAGTCCTTGTATTTGAAATGCTTGCTATTAGTAAAATTGAGAACTCCAAAAAAAAACATTTTGTTTCTATTTTACATTTATTGCATTTGATCTGATTAAGGCATGGGCACGATGCGTAGGCAATCCCTATAGGATCCGACCATAGCCATATGAAAAAGGAAAATACAATAAGAATAAAAAACTAAAATAAAAAAAGAGCAGAGGAATAAAAAAAACGGGAGAGAGAAAGAAAAACAAAAGATAAGGGAAAATCTGCAACAAAGAAACAATAACAAAATAAAAGAAACAAGGCAAGGATAAAAGAAAGATGTCACAGTCAAAGCCGGAATGGCGCAAGCGGTCGAGCAAAATTGCATTCATGTCCCAAATGTGCGGTTATCTATTTGATTAACGCCCTAACCGCTAACAACATTGTTGTTGATGATGAGTCCAGGCAAGTGGTTCAGTTGACTGGCATTCTGGCAACCCACCCATACAACACCCACTCTAAAGATAAGTAAAAAATGGTTAACCAAGAGTTAGAGGCAAGCATCGTCGACCCATCTAGGGAGGAAGAAGTTGTGGATGTCAATGCCATGAAAGAGGAGATGTATAAATTGAAGCAACAGATGGCCAAAATGTACCAGGCTTGGGCAAAGGGACACTCACTACCAACTTACCCTGCTAACCCTACCTATATCCCTCCATTAGCTCAGCCACAAGATCCTCATACAGTTAATTCTTCTCCGGCCTACCCTACTTACCAGCAATACTACGCAACTACTTCCTAAACACCACCACCTCCCCCACCCAAGCAAATTACATGCCCTCCACCTCCAACCACTCCCGTGTTTGTGTCTCCTCCACCCGCCACATTACAGAGATCTTCTAGTGAACCCATGTTTCAAACTCAGGAAACCCACTACTACCCACCGGAACCCACCTTCAAACCACCAGAACCATATCCTTACACTCCCCTTCTTGATATCTCAGCTGAAGAAGAGAAGCCTTCTAAAAACCCTGAGCAGGAAGAAATGATACGAAAGGTGAAAAGCTTGGAACAATCGTTCAGAAATATGCAAGGTCTAGGAGGACAGGTGAGTGTCGCTTACAAGTACTTGTGCTTGTTTCCTGACGTCCAATTACCTGCGGGATTCAAGTTACCAAAGTTTGATCTATATGATGGACAAGGTGACCCAGTAGCACATCTGCGTGGATTTTGTAGCAAGATGAGAGGCGCTGGAGGAAGGGATGAGTTATTAATGGCATATTTTAGTCAAAGTCTCAGTGGTGCTG
>MU770555.1:42677-107522 GCA_026770625.1 Nicotiana glauca | reverse complement strand
CCAAGGCAACAACAAGAATCCCATCGGAAGAATACAAGATACAAGTTCAAGGCAACACAAGAGCAAGTTTGAAGACATAGATAGGATCTTTTGTAACTCATAGATCATAGCTTAGGCTAGCTTCTTTTATTTTACTACGGTGTAATAAGGAGGTCAGCGAGCAGTAGCAGCAGCAACAGTAGTGAAATCACAGCTCCTGGTAGTCCCAGCTACCAGACACCCCCGAACTACACTGACCTGATTCCTGTTTAGCCCGAGATATATAGGCAGCCCCTGAAGCAGGGTGCGGTCAGCTTTTTCAAAAAATGCTTCACACGGAATATGCGAACGGGCAAAAATTGCTCATTTCCACTCACTTGTCTTTGCACGAAAACTCTTCGTGTTTCCGGGCAAAGAGGGGCAGCTGTGAGCACGTGATTTTTACCCTAAGCAAATAGTTCCCTAAAATTCAAACAAAATAATTTCTTTATTATTTAATAATTTTTTTCAATTTTGTGGCATTTTTGGTAATTGTTGCATTTTATTTGTGCATTTAAATTCATATGGAAATACAAAAATACATTGGCATTTAGGTTTAATTTCATATTTTACTGTCAATTAGTAGTTAAAATTGTCCTCATATAAAGAAAATGACAAAAATAGTTCTTTGCATTTTATTTTTAATTTGTGAAATTTATTTTAATTTTAGTTTAAAACTAGAAATTAGTTAGTTTTGGGGAATTAAATAATATCATATTAGGGTTAATTGGTTTTTTGATTTTATTTGTTGACATTTTTAACAAAATCAAAAAATTAAAAAAATATAAACAATAATACAAAACAAGAAAGAGAAAAGAAAACAAATAAACAAAAAAGAAAAGACAAAAGAAATTAATGGGCTGTTACATTTTTCTTAGTTTGGAGCGCAAACATTACCCACGCCCCAGGCCCAATATTCCCCCGCCCAGTCCTAGCCCAAATCTACCCAAACCCGGTCTGCTCACACCAGTCAGACCAAACGACCCCGTTTAACGGGGGATTGAATTTGAGCCCTTAATTTGATTTAATCCAACGACCCTCATCAACCCAAGCTATTAATTAAAACTGTCCAAAAATCATTAAACCTAAAACATATACCCTTCTTCCTCGTACTCCTCTCCATACCCTCCACCGGAGCCGCTTCCGCCGGCAAACGCTATTCCTTCCAAACCATCCCAAAATAACACCACGAGACCCTCTCTTCTCCCTCTTCGTGAATCCATTACCTGTTTCTTTCGAATCACACCATAGTTCCTCGAATCTTCGTCGGAAGGTTTCTGGCCACGACGCCACCTTTTCCAAACCACTCCAAATTTAAACCAACGACTCCCCTGACTTCCCTCAACCTAAATCCATAACCACCTTCCCTCGAATCTGGCCGGAAATGCTCAAATATCAATTTTTATTTTTCCGGACAATACCCTAGATAACCTAATCTTCACTGAATGAATGAATTAGGGTCTCTGGGCCTCCCACGTGAGGAATTGATCATCATTAGAGCCCAAACGTCAGAACTGGCCGAATTTGGAAATAATGACTGGCCAGAGTCTCAATATGAGTTAGTAAGTTTCTTAGTTATTTTTTGTTTCTTCCATGTTTGCTTTGTGTTAGTGCTGTATATCTAGGTTTAATAAATGATGTTGCTCTTATTTGGATTGTTGGTCAAAGTTCTGCAAACTGTTAAGTCTCGTCCTTAGTCAAGAATGAATCATGTTCATTGTCTATTTTAATTTACAATTTTATGATCTGCTTCTTCAAATTGATAAATAGAAGTCTATGTTGATAGTTTAATTCTCTATTTCACTTTGACTTAGTTGTTAAGAGTAGTTCACTAATAGGTTTAATTGTTCTTTAATTGACTAAGGCTGTTTCAATTTGATTTCATACGGTTGTTTGATTAGTTGTTTTTAATGGTAATTGGTAAATCAAGTTAGTTTAGAGTAAGTTTTGTATTTGAACGTAGGGTTAGTTAATTAATTTACTGATTATTGGCTTAACTAAGGTCAGTCAATAGGTCAGGGTGGTTAGTAAATTTAGGTAAACGAAAACGGTAATTAGGGTATTTTAGGGTATTATTTCTTTGGTGTTTAATCTAGTATCCCCTAGAAGCTTCTAGGTTGGGGTGGTAATTGGCACTTTAAGACCATAGGGGATGTAACTTGGGTAGAGGTTAAAAATAAAAGGGTTAATTAAGTAAAATGGGAAGGGCTTGTGGTGTAAATAGCAAGCTGAAGGTTACCCTATTTCTGCCTATAAAAAGGCATGAATAGGGCCTTCAGAAAAAAGTTTTTATTCTCCAAAATTTTCCCCAAAAACCTTTCTATGTTTAGACAGATCTGGAGTTATTGAATAAGTTTCCAATTTTGAGTTTGAATTTCAAATTTCCTAAACTTTTCAAAAATCAAACAAAAAAAAAAATAGAAGAAAACTACGAAAAACAATAATATTCCATTCAATCTCTTAGCAGATTTCTAGTTTTAATTAGTTGATCTGCATTTTAGTTCAAATTCTGATAGCGGAAGCTCTGAATTGTTCATGGCTTGATTTCGAGTGGTTTAGGAGTCCAAACAAGTCAATTTTGAGATCAGTTTTACTGGAGTTTTGATTGTTGTGGTATTCCTGGATTTGTTCTGGTCATTTTTTGCTTTGTTTTTGGGTTGTTATATTAGTCCCTTTGGATTTATGGGCTGTTGAACTATTACTGGGCTTGTGGATTCATCTCTGAGTCGAAATATGTTGTATTGTTGTTGTTCGAGTTCCAAGTTTCTGCTACTTACTCCTCTGATCACTAATTTCTCCTTCTTCTTCTTGCAATCTGTTTCCAGGTACACTATCTTGAATTGCCTTGATGCATGCTCATTGAAGTTGAAATGAAATATTCAAGGACCTATGTTCAATTGAAGGCTGCTTGTGTTTTCTAGTTGACATTAGTTGTGTTTTTTCTGTTATATGAATAGTAGATATATGTATAATTAGGACCACCTTTAAAGTCAGTGATTAGTAACTAAATGTGGTATGACATTGGACTGTTGAACTGAATCCTCAAACTAGCATGAGTCGTAGTCAATTCAGTATGTTTATCTAATTCGAGTAGACTGTTAGACTGGTTATAATGGATATTCTCTATTGGTCTTAGTTAGTTTTAGTTCTATGTAATTTAACTAGTAAAATCAGAAGGACAGCTGAAGTAGGAATTAGTTTAGAGATTTGTGATCCTTACGTTTATCAACAATTAAAAACGAGTGGAATATTTTCGTCATAACAGTCTTTCATTTCTATATTCATAAGTCATCTGAGTATTGATTCAGCGACATTAACTATTCATTTCAGTATTGTTGTTGAAGCCTCGTTAATTAGTAGAATGTTTAGATTTTTAAGCTAATAATTGTTTGGAATCAAATTATGCTTCATTATTGCTGTGATGCGGTCTCGATACTGGCATCATAGCCGCTTGGTTTGTGTTTGTGCCTGTTGGAATTCGATACCAAGCTTGAGGCACCACAGATACCTAAGCCTATCTTCTAATCACGCTGGGCCCAAGTAATTAGGCTGTATTGAGGCCTGGGTCTACAATTGGCCTGCCCTTTATTTGTATAATAGGCCTGAACTGGTTAAGTGTATAATAGTTTCCAAACAATGTTAATTAACTAGGACTTTCCTTTATGGATAGAGACAAATTTGAGTAGAAATCATAGTTTACTTTAGATTGGACCTTTAAATAAATGAGACGAGCTTCGCTAAACAAAACAAACAAATTACGGGGCCCTCAATAAAGGCTATATAAAAATACTTATAATTCGGGCGGACCGTTTAGCGAATTTCACGTTCTTCCGCAAAGATAATAAATGCGTAGTTGCTTTAGGCGCGTATTTTAATAATATTACTTTCCTAAATACGGGTGCACATTTATGTGACCCAAATCTAAATCTCAACGAAGTCGAAATGCATCAAAAACCACGGGTGCACTGGTGCGACATGGTTCGAGATGCATTTTCACGACGTTGCAATTCTTATTAAAATAAAAAATAATAATAAAAGCGGGTTACTAATTAAAGGCACATAGGTTAGAACATATTTTGAAATCGGATAAAATCAAATACAACAGTTGAGCGACCGTGCTAGAACCACGGAATCCGGGAATGTCTAACACCTTCTCCCGGGTTAACAGAATTCCTTACTCGGATTTTTGGTTCGCGGACTATTAACAGAGTCATAATTTCCTCAGTTCGGGATTCAACCGGTGACTTGGGACACCATTAATCTCCCAAGTGGCGACTCTGAATCTTAATAATAAATTCCGTTCCGATTGTCCTTTAATTGGAAAAACTCCTTTATGCCCTTGCGGGTGTGGTAAGTAGAAAAAGGAGGTGTTACACGTATGCAATCTACATAGGATTCAATCATAACCAAAAGAAAGAAAAAAGAGTGATAAAAAAGAGAGGAAAGTAAAAAGAGAGGAAAGGAAAAAGAGAGGAAATATAAGGCAAAAAGAAAAGGAAAAGAGAGAAAATAAGAAATTGTGAGGAGGAAACAATGGCAAAATAAGAGAGAAAAATGAGAGAATAAAAATAAAGAGAGGACAAAGGAAAGAATGAAAAGAAAAAAATGAGAAGGAAAAATAGAAAAGGGAAGTTGCAAATGGAAATAAGGAAAAGCCGGGATGACGCAAGCAGCCGAGCAAATGCATAATAGAAATGGCTAACTGCTTAGGTGCATTCATTCCCAAAAATGTGTGGTTACCAATCTATTAAAGCCCTAATTGCTAACAAGGTTGCTGATGATGTATTGAGTTCAGGCAGGTGGTTAGTTGATTGGCATTCTGGCAACCTATTCCTACAACGCCCGGTCAAAAGACAAGCTGAACATTGTCAACCATGAACTGGAGGCAAGTATTGTCGATCCATCAAAAGAGGTGGAAGAATTGGATGTTAATGCGATGAAAGAAGAGATGCATAAGTAAAAGCAACAAATGGCTTAAATGTACCAGGCCTGGGCAATGGGGTATCCACTACCGGTTTATCCCGCCAACCCTGCTTATATCCCACCATTGGCTCAGCCTCAGGAACCTCTCACTATGAACTCGTCTTCGGCTTTTCCCCTCTACCAGCTATGTTATGGCAGCACTTCCCACACTTCCCAAGCTCCACCACCCAAACAAGTCCCATACCCTCCTCCCCTAGTCACTCATGTCTTTGTGGCACCTCTACCTTCCGCAATACTACGATCTTCTATTGAGCCTCTGTTCTAGACTCACGACAACCAGTATTACCCCCTCCCCCCCCCCGCCCGAGCCTAACTTCAAATTTCCAGGACCATATTCCTACACTCCTCATTTTGATCTCCCGGTGGAAACCGAGAATCCACCCAAAAATCCCAAACATGAGGAAATGTTCATAAAAGTTAAAAGCTTAGAACAATCATTCAGAGACATGCGGGGATTGGGAGGTCAAGTAAGTGTAGCCTATAAGGATTTATGTTTGTTCCCAGATGTTCAGTTACCAGCAGGGTTTAAGATGCCCAAGTTTGATTTGTACGATGGGCATGGGGATCTGTGGCACACGTGAGAGGTTTTTGTAGCGAGATGAGAGGAGAAGGTAGGAGAGATGAATTATTGATAGCATATTTCAGTCAAAGTTTAAGTGGCTCAGCGTTGGAATGGTACACCCGACAAGATCATGGTTGGTGGTTCACATGGTACGATTTAGCCCAAGCATTCGCCTGCCATTTTTAGTATAATCTTGAAATTGTTCCAGATCGTCTGTCATTGAAGAAGATTGAAAAAAAGCCCGATGAGAGTTTCAGAGCATATGGCTTCCGTTGGAGAGAGCAAGCAGCGAGGGTTGACCCTCCGATGAAATAGAGTGAAATGGTTGACTATTTCTTGCAAGCCTTAGAGCCCACTTATTTCGGTCATTTGGTGTCAGTTGTAGGAAAGTCCTTTAATAAAGTGGTAAAAATAGGGAGCATGGTAGAGGAAGGACTCAAATCTAACAAAATCATGAGTTATTCAGCAATTAAGGCGACCACCCAGGCCATTCCAAATGGCACTGGGGATGTATTGGGGAAGAAGAAGAAAGAGGACGTTGCAACAATTGAGTCAAGAGCTTGGGGCCCATCACCTTATTATAACCAGCCTCGACCCCACCACCAAAGTTACCCCTACACTCCATATAGCCCACCACAACACTATTACCTACCGCCAGATCCCCATTTTTCTGTCCATCATGCTCAAACATTCACTCAACCTCCTACCCACGCACAATGGCGTGCGCCAACCCCACAGAATACTTACCCAGCTCCACAAAAGGCCTATGCATCCCCAAGAGTATACCGAAATCCCCCTGGAATACATTTTCGGCCTAATCAAGCCTTCAAGAATGAGAGGTTGCAGAAGAAGAAGACTTTTACTCCATTAGGAGAATCATATACTAGTCTATGCCACAGGTTAAGACAATTGGGTATGTTGAATCCGATTTAGCCTAAACTGCCAAATCCTCCTCGAGAAACCTTAACCACTCGATGAGTTGCGAATATTGTTCAGGTGATCAAGGGCATGACACAGAGAAATGCTGGCAATTGAAAATAGCTATTCAAGAGCTCATTGATACCAATGGGATTGAGGTCCAAGCCCCGAAGGCGCCTAATATCAACCGGAATCTGTTGACGACCCATCATGAGACCAATATGATCGAGATAGTACATAAAGGAGGGGAGCCTAAGAAGCCCTCACAGACTGTAATGATGATCCGGTCCAGTGAAGTCAGGTCGAGTGAAAAGTCAGTGGTCAAGCTGAAAGGGATAGACAATAAACCATCTGTGGTAGCCGAGAAAGGGTTGTCAAGTGTTGTTGCAATGAAACCTAAAAAAGCAAAAGTGGTGGTTCTGGGGGCGGCAAACAAGCCTATTGTAGTCATGGAGGGTGCTCGCATAGAGCCCGTCATTATCAATACGCTATCCTAGTTACCAATAGTCAGTAGCAAGGTTGTCCCTTGGAATTATGGCCGAGTGATAGTGACTTACAAAGGGAAAGAGGTTAAAGAAGAGGTCTGTGAAATCTACGGTTTGACTCGCTCGGGGAGATGCTTTGCCCCTGATAAGTTAAGAAAAGGCAAAACCTCCAAGGATAACTCAGTGCCGGTAAAGAAAGTTGTGACCGAAGAGGACGCGAAAGAGTTTTTAAGAAAGATGAAAGTGCAAGATTAGTCTATTTTAGAGCCGTTGAGGAAGGCGCATGCTTAGATTTCACAGCTGTCATTGTTAATCCATTCAAACGAGCACCATCGAGCGTTGATGAAAATCTTGAACGATGCCCACGTTCCTGACAAGATCTCAGTAAACCACTTGGAAAAGATAGCAAATAAGATATTTGGGGTAAACAGAATCACTTTTTCCGATGATGAGATGCCCGTGGAGGGTACTGAGCATAATAGATCCCTTTATCTTATGGTGAAGTGCGATGATTCCGTGGTTACTTGGGTATTGATCGACATTGGTTCCAGTGCCAACATATTCCCTCTCTCCACTCTGAAGAAACTGAAAGTGGATGATGAAATAATTCGCAAGACCAGCATTTGCATATGGGGGATCGATGGTGGAGGGAAAGATTCAGTCGGGGATATAGTGCTGGAGCTGGCGATAGGGCCCGTTGAATTCACTATGGAATTCGAATTGGTGGATGTGGCGGTTTTTTACAATCTTTTGCTGGGTTGACCCTGCATTCATGCCGCCAAGGTAGTGTCATCTACCCTGAACCAGATGGTTAAATTTGAATGGGACAGACAGGAAATTGTGGTGCACGGTGAGGATAATCTGTGTGTCCTGAGTGATGCCATTGTACCGTTCATCGAAGTTGAAGACAACAAGGGGCCATGGGTCTATCACGTCTTTGAAACAGTGTCCATTGAAAAGATCCCAGAAGGGAAAAGCATTCCAGTTCCTAAAGGAACTGCCGCATCAATCGTGGTAGCTTCTGCGATATTGAAGAATGGCTTTGTTCCTGGCAAGGGTTTGGGTGCTTCTCTGTAAGGCATCATACAACCAGTGGCTCTTCCTAAAAACCTGGATACATTTGGTTTGGGATTGAAGCCCACAGTCACGGATGTAAGAAGAGCTAGAAAAATGAAGCAGAGGACATGGATCCTTCCAAAGCCCATCCCGCGTCTCTCCAGATCATTTGTCAGGCCCGGTACCAAGAAATGCCCAGTAACAATAGTTCCCGGTTCTGTGGTTGGTCCTAATAAGGAGTTGCTTGAAAAGTTTGAAAAGTTATTCATGTAGGTGAATATGGTGGAGGTAGGACAGGGTTCGAGCAGGGCAGATGTGCAATTCGTTGGGCCAAGTGCGAAGATCAACAATTTGGAAACTAATGCCCTTCCTACTCGGAGGGAGTTTTGGTAGTCGGCTTTGATTTTTCTTTCATTTTATCTGGATTATTCCATGGTTTTAATTAAGATTCTATGTTCCAACTGTTTGGATGTGTTAAACCTTGTTATCTTTCAATTTCAATGAAATGCAATTTCCCTTTTTCTTCATTCCTGATAGTTTTATTTTTGTTTTTCTTTTCTTTCTTGTACAGTTCTTTTTATGCTGGTTTCAATGACATGACATGCATGAGGAATCTTCGGCCAAGTTCTGAAAGCCAATCTAGTTTTGAGAATCAAAAATAGAGTGTGATGATGAAGCACAGATTGATGGTGGTGAATGGGTTAAAACCCGATTGGAGCAATTAAGTCTGATTGATGAGAAAGATTGGCGGCAGTAGGTCATGGCCAGTTGTATCGAAAGAGAATGGCAAGAGAAGTTGCACCCCCGAAATTTGAAGTGGATCATTTGGTGTTGAAATACATCATCCCGTATCAGGTTGAATCTAAAGGCAAAGTTTACCAAATAGACAAGGGCCGTTCATTGTAACTAGAGTGTTTTCAAATGGTGCTTTGTATTTAACAAATATAGAAGGCAAGTGTGTAAAAATGACCATCAATTCTGATGCGGTCAAGAGATGTTATGTATGACCTTCTTTGGCTTAACCTTATTTGTTTGTACTTGGCATGTTTTGAAGATTGGAATGACGAAGGTATTTTGTTGTGTTATCTAAATACTTTATCCTTCGTTACCCCACTTTGAGCCTTGTCTATTTCCTTTTACACACCTCTTTGGAATCGGTAGTGAAGATCAGAAGCACAAGTGTGAAAGATAAGTAAAAAAAAAAAAAAAGCAAAAAGGGAGAAAAATAGAATAGAACAAAAACAAAAAACAAGAGAAAGGAAAAAAAAAAGAGAAAAAAGAAAAAAAAGAAGGAAAAAGAGAAAAGAAAAAAAAAGAAGAAGAATCACAACGTACAAAGTAATTCCTATGACATGAACTACGTTCAACCTGATTCCATTTAAGGATACGTAGGCAGCCTCATGGTTCGGTGCCATAAAAGAAAAAATACAAAAGTCCCCAAGAAAGAAACTGGGGTAGAAGTTGTGGTTGTTGTAAGAAATCTAATTCCGAAGTTCTAATTTTAAACCCATTTGAATTGTTTTGAGCCTTTAATACCATTTCTGTCTAACCCTATCCAAAAGCCCACATTACGGTCCAAAGAAAGACCTTCTGGTCAATCTTTGAGAGATGCCAAGTCGAGCAAGTAGAGGTGATTCATTTCTGGGGCAACACTCTAGTCCAAGAAGGAAAATAATTAAAAATAAGAGAGTATTATTGGTGAAAACCCTTACGGGCACCGTAAGGTGACGGGAGGTGAGAGAAATGAAAAATGACAGAGTTTTATTGGTGAAAACCCTTACGGGAATCATAAGCTGATGAGAGCCGAGAGAAATGAAAAATGAGAGAGTCTTGTTGGTAAAAAACCTCACGGGCACCTTAAGGCGAAAGCGAGTTGAGAGATGGACAAATGAGAGAGGTCTATGGGTGAAAACCTTTCAGGGCTCCGCAGGATAAACAAGGTTAAGGTTTGGATGAAGAAATCAGGTTATGGAATTCCGGGGCATCAAAGAATGGCAACTAAAAGTTTGTTGACTGGACGGGCTGGGCCGGTTAATCGAAAATGCATATCATGATCAATGGTACCAGCTGTTCCACTCAGATAAGTCTCTTTTCCTTTTTCCTTTTAGAATGTCGTCCTGTTTTGGATTTTCCTTATCCTTAACTCTCAAGGTCATTGAATTTCATTTCTTTAGGGGTTTTGTTTCACTAAGATGTTCCAATTTTAGTGTTGTTTAAAGCAAATAAGAAAGGATTTCAAAGCTCACTACCAACTTCCAAAATTGCAAATCATAGTGTGGCCAGAACGTACCAAAGATAGCATGATGTAAAGCGAGATATAAGGAGTCACCAAAGGTTTCATTGGTGGAATGACTTTGTAATTTCATGGGAGATGAAAAGGTTAAGATAAAGGAGTCAGAGATGTAAAACAACGGTGTGGGTATAGAACACTCGGGTCATTAAAGGTCATGAGGTTTGAAGGTCAGTCAGAAAGTCAAGCGGTTCAGCGCCAGTTCGAGGAAGCAGGTCAAAACAAAACACGCCAGCGGAGAGACCTTCAGCAAGAATGCCATCAACTAACCACCATATTTTAAACTAACAATATTTTCTTTGATTGAAACAGGGGCAGAAAGTTTCAATGTTTTGGAGAAACCCTCCGTAAGGAAAGTCAAGCACCAAACAGGTTTGACCGTAAACTCTCAGGAGCCTCCTAGAAAATGGGACCTAGTGTAAAAGTAAAAAAAAAAAATCATAAATAGCATAATCTAGCGTAAATGTACCCCAAAGGAATATAAGTTGCTTTCAAAGTCTACATGTTTGAGATAGGATTCAATTAGGAGTATTCAGGACCCTCCTGGAAATAAGACCTAGTCTAAAATTCAAAACAATCATAAAAGGCAAAATATAGCATAAATGTATCCCAAGGAACATAAAATGGTTCCAAAGTTTGCATGTTTGAGATAGGATTCAAGTAGGATTTTTCAGGACTATCCTGGATAATGAGACATAGCTTTAAAGATTTTCATTAGATAACAAGATGTAGAGAAAATAATACCATTAGGAGATATAACTTAAATTTAAAATTTTTGTTTAATTAGGAATTGTCAGGACCCTGTTGGATAGTGGGGAGTAGTTTAAAGACCCTCTTAGATAACAAGATTTAATGAAAGTCACACCTTTAAAAGATATAACTTAGATCGGTAATTGTCATTAAATTATGAGTTGTCAGGACCCCTTGGATAATAGGACCTAGCTTTCAAATTCTTAGTAATACTTGGCAAAGTGATTTAGTTTATCACTCACCTATGTGCCCAGCCACCAAACTGGGGCAGAAAATTTTCTTTATTTTGTCTATTTTTTTTTAAACCAAGTGCCCACCTGGAGGGCAAGGGAATACATTTCAAGTTCAGCAGTTAGGAGCCCACCTGGAGAGCACGGAAATACATTCAAGTTTAGCAGTCAGGCACTCACCTGGAGAGCACGGGAATACATTCAAGGTTCAGCAATCAGGTGCCCACCTGGAGAGCAGGGAATACATTTCGAGTTCAGCAGTCAGGCGCCCACCTGGAGAGCAAGGGAATACATTCAAGTTCAGCAACCAGGCGCTCACCTAGAGAGCACGCGAATACATTCAAGTTAAGCAGTCAGGCGCCCACATAGAGAGCACGAGAATACATTCAAGTTCAGCAGTCAGACACCCACCTGGAGAGCACGGGAATATAATACAACTTCAGCAGTCAGGAGCCTACCTGAAGAGCACGGGAATACATTCAAGTTCAGCAGTCAGGTTCCCACCCGGAGAGCACGGGAATACATTCAAGTTTTGCAGTAAGGCGCCTACCTGGAGAGCACAAGAATACAATCAAGTTCGGCAGTCAGGCACCCACCTGGAGAGCACGGGAATACATTCAGGTTCAGCAGTCAGGTGCCCACCTGGAGAGAACGATAATACATTCAAGTTCAGCAGTCAGGCAACCACCTGGAGAGCACGGAAATACAATTCAAGTCAGCAGTCAGGCGCCCACCTGGAGAGCACGACAATAGGATTAAATTTCAGTAGTCAAGCACCCACCCGGAGAGCACGGGAATACAATTCAAGTCAGCAGTCTAGAGCTCACCTGGAGAGCATGGGAATACAATTCAAGTCAGCAGTCAGGAGTCCACCTGGAGAGCACGAGAATACAATTCAAGTTCAGCAGTCAGGAGCCCACCTGGAGAGTACGGGAATACATTCAAGTTCAGTCGTCACCAGCCCACTTGGAGGGAATGGAAATATAATTCAAGTTCAGCAGTCAGGAACCCACCTGAAGATCATGGGAATATAGTTCAAGTTTATCAATCAGGCGTCCCCCTAGAGAAAGGGAAAGCATCCCAAAATACAATTCAAGTTTAGCAATCAGGCGTCCACCTGGAAAAAAGCAAATCATCTCAAAGTACAATTCGGGTTCAGCAATCAAGCGTCCACCTGGAGAAAGGGAAAATATCTCAGGTTACGATTCAAGTTTGCAACAAAGGAATTTCAAGGAGAATACAAGTCAACGAGGCAACAAGGACCATAAGAGCAAGTTTGAAGATATAAATAGGATTTTTGTAATGCATAGATCATAGTCTAGTCTAGCTTCTTTTTATTTTTGACATGGTGTAATTAAGCAGCAGCAGCAGCAGCAACAGTGAAATCACAACTTCATAGTAATCCCAGCTACCAAACGCTCCTAAACTATACTGACCTGATTCCTTTTTAGCCAAGGATATGTAGGCAACCTCAGAAGCACGATGTAGTCAAATCTTTCAAAAATGCTTCCCACGGATTATTCAAACGGGCAAAAATCACTCGTATCCGCTCACTTTATCTTTGCACGAAAACTCTTCATGTTTCCGATCAAAGAGGGGCAGGTGTGAGCATGTGATTTTTTTCCTATATGAACTACTCCCATAAATTCAAAACAAAATATTTTTTCCATTATTTGTAATTTTTTAAATTTCTGTAGCAGTTTTTGTCAAATATTTGCATTTGTCTGTGCATGTCAATTTTATTTAATTAATAAAAAATACAAAAATATGTTGCATGTGCATTTAGAATTTAAGTTTGCAGTTTTAGAAATTAATTAGTAATTAAAAAAGAAAAATCACAATATAGTTTATTTCACATTTTTAGCTTTAATTTTAAATTTTGGGTAGTTTGTCCTTTAATTTGGTTTAGTTAATGATGATAATTTAGAATTAACTAGTTTATTTTTTATGTTAATTTGACTTTGTTATTTAACTTAGGATTTTATTTTTAATTTTGAAAAAAAAGGAATTAAAAAGAGTTTGAAATAAAAGAAAAAGAAAAGAATAAGAAGGATTAGGATTAGGATTTTGGCCCAAACCCCATCAATTTGCCCAAGCCCAAACCAAAATTATCCCTAAAACCCGTCTAAACCACCTATATGTTTGGCCCAAACCCACCCCTGAACCGGTCCAGCCCCCCTTCTCATCAAAACGACCTTGTTTCCACCCCGAGTCGATCCCAGCCATCGAGGATTTTCGATCCAACGGCCCTGAAGTGGGTTCTAATAAATATAAAAGTATCTGAAAACCCAATCCCTCCCCCCTATCTCGTCTCTATCATTCTTCAGAGACTCGAACCAATTCCAAACCCTAGCCAACTGTCCTTATTCCCCACCTCTGTCTGTGGCGGTGCTACCACTAATCTCCACAAAAATAATACCATGGAATCCTCCTCACCCCCTTTTCCTCGATCTATGTTTCTTTTCCTTCAAATCGTTCTTGAGTTCTTCGAATATCAGATCGCAAAGTCGAACCTTAAATCCCAAATACGTCCTGTAGTGAGACTTTATTAAAGTTTCAAGACAAGTTTGATTTTACTCGTGTGTTCTTGATAAGAACACACGATTAACATTGAATTTGGATGGAAACTTGGAAGATTCGAAGTCTTTTCCCAAGCTCTGTTACTGTCCAAGGTTATCCTTGGTATTTTTTCTTTTCTTTGCACCTTGTTTTGTTTTCTTTGTTGGTGTCTATCATCAGTGTTTCTTCTCTTGATTCTTTTTATTTTTATTTATTTATTTCTCCAGAATCATTATTTATGCATGCATAGTTCTGAATCTTTTGCTTAATTAATGTATTTAGCCCGTTAATCAATTTAGTTTGGGTTTTTCAATAGGTTTGATTCAAGTTAGTAAGTCAATTAGTATAGATTTTTAATTATTTGGACCAATTCAGCATATGCTTACACGTTATTAAGTTGTGTTATTTGGATTTTGATTGGCTATGACCCATTTGTATACGGACAACCCATTCAATTTGGGGCTCAAGTCATTGGGTCATTTGACCAGTGACCCATTTGGGTTTTTAAAGAGTAATTCTCATGGATTGGAAGGGTAGTTTAGGAAATTGGGGTAAGGAAATCTTTTATAATTGCCTAGGAAGCTTCTAGGAAAAGGGGATTAGGGGAATAACTTAAAAATCCGATAATTAACTAGGGGTATTAGGGCTAAAATAAGAATTCGAAAAGGGTTAAAAGGCAATTTTCATTTCTTCTAGGCTGCCCTAATGACTTGCCTATAAAGGCATTGTTACTTGAGGTTTAACTCAGAACTGAAGATCTAGAAAATTAAAAAAAAATAAACAAATAGTGGGCGGCTGAAAATTGCTAGTAAAACACTGTTCCATTGGTTTTTTTTAGATTTCCTGTAGTTTCTCTAATCTTGAAGCTTTTTATGGTTCATTTAAGGTTTAGAAAATGGATTGAATCTAGTTTTAAGGTCTAGTTTTGAAGTTTCTAGGTTACATTCATTTGAAACTGTTCTGGTAGACTGGTTGAGCATTGTTTTTGGGTTTAAAAACTAGTTCACTGGGTTATTTCCTGCTGTTGACCTCTGTTTGTTGCTACTGCTAACCCTTACCTCCTGTTTCTTTCAATCTCCAGGTACTTTCTTAGCTCACGACTGACGGATAATTTTTGAGCATGTAATCAAGTT
This sequence comes from Nicotiana glauca, assembly GCA_026770625.1. Classification (NCBI taxonomy): domain Eukaryota; kingdom Viridiplantae; phylum Streptophyta; class Magnoliopsida; order Solanales; family Solanaceae; genus Nicotiana; species Nicotiana glauca. Next base: position 92,538 of record MU770555.1, on the reverse strand, counting down.
GAAATCCTGTTAAATGAAAACTGTACTCAAAGTTGATTTTCCCCATTTTCTTAATGTTTTCGTGTCCTGTAACTAGTTCTTTGAATTATAATGTTAGTAAGATTCTCTTCTCTCTGAAATGATATATGTAAAAGTGACATGTAGTAGTATGTTGCATTTGTACTTAACTATGGACTGAGATTAATGTGTTTAAATGGTTGAATTAGTCTGTTATAGTTGGACCTATTGGTATCCTAGTAATTATGTTTAAGATTTGCCTCTATGTTGCTTGAAACTTGATTTGGGTACTTTTCCTTGTGATATATTCTAAGATCTCCCTCTTCCAGAATAATCGAGTTTCGAATGGATGTTTTGGTATAAGTTTGGTCTTCTGAAAATATTCCAAAAGTTAGCTTTAAATTTTGAGTTTAATATTAGAATGTTAATTGAGATCTAAGGTCGGAGTTAAGAATAGTTATCATGTCAAGTTACTGTTTGATTTCACATTTAGTAAAAAATGAAGTTCATGTTTCTTAAAAAGTTTGTTTGATCATAAATTGATGGTAAAATTTATAAAGGTTTAGACGACTCAGTACAATTCCTAATCGGTTAAAGCTATGTGTGGTTGTTTCTAGTTACAAGTCTCCATTTTTAGTGATTTGCCATTTCGTGTTTCTTTGGGTTCGAACCTCCTACCCTTTGCTTCTAATTGGTGTATGTCTCGCCAATGCTCTTCTCTTGGGGCCTGGAGGGATTTTAAGGTAGAACATTATAATGCCATTATTTCATAACTACTAGGCTCATTGGGCCCAGGCCTAAAGTAACCGGAATTTGGATTTAGGTTAAATGCCTCTTTAGTTTGATGTTTACCAATTAGTTGATGGGATTGAGATTTTATTTAAATGGGTAGAAGTCTTGAAAATTTTATTTAATTAATTAATTGGGTTTTAAGAATAGATTAGTTGAGATGTGACATCCACCATTTAATCATTTGTGGCCCTCGCGTTAATTTCATGACTTAGATATAAAAATAATTAATATTCGTAGAAAAGTCTTTAGGGCCGTTTAAAATACAATTGTGATTGCGTATACGTCCGTGTAACATAATTATAATTTTAAAAACAAAATTGAATTATGAATTTCTGCAACTTTGGCCAAACGTTTTTTATAAAAATATAGCGTTATTAATTATGGACACGTTCGCGTGACATGATTTTGACGCGCTAAACAAATGGGTATACGTACGCGTAACCCGTTTCAAGATAATTTTTTAACTAAAAGAGGTAAATACACATAGGTTTTAAAATAAGTAATTAGACAATTTAATAAGCCAAGTATGATCAAAGCGATCATGCTAGAACCACGGAACTCGGGAGTGCCTAACTCCTTCTCCCGGGTTAACAGAATTTCGTACCCGAATTTTTATGTTCGCAGACCATAAACAAAGTCAATCTTTTTCTTGATTCGGGATTTAAAACAGTGACTTGAGACACTATAAATTATCCCAAGTGGCGACTCTAATTTTAATAAATAATCTCTTTTCGATTCTCATTTTAATTGGAAAAAACTCTCTTAGACCATTCCGGGGGTTGAAAAAAGAGGTGTGACAGGAGTTAAACGGGTTTAGCTATATATCTAAGTTTTTGTGTGAATTGTATTCTTTTTCTTCCGAATCACTAACTTTGTTTTTTAATTGATTTTAGGTACGAGAATGGCTCTCAACAACGATACCCTCGGGAATTTGCCAATGGGGGAGGACCTGGATGACGACCAAGTTGATGAGGTTCCTCTTGAACCTCAACCAAATAGGTGAGGCCGTCTGCCTCATTATAATAGTCCCGTCCCTCCCCACCTCCACCAAAAGTGGTAACGCACCGGGCGTTTCCTAACGAGGGTTATGCAAGTTCTATAATGTCGGTACATATTAGGGTGGGAAACTTCTAAATTACCAATATGATGCTTACACTACCTATGCAATGGGGATTCTTCACTGGAGCTCCGAGTCAAAATTCTTACAAGCATCTCAAGAGGTTTGTCGATATGTGTTGGGGGAGCAAGCAAAGAAATGTATCCGATGACGCATTGAGGTTGAGGCTATTTCTCTTTTCTCCATAAGGAAAGGCATTACACTGGTTAGAGAGACTGCCCAATCATTCCATTCATACATGGGATGAGTTGGCAGAAAAATTCATAGCCAAATTCTTCTCTCCTTGGCATATGGTGACACTACGGGATGAGATTCTTGCATTCAAGCAAGTGTCAAATGAGCCATTGCACGAGATTTGGAAAAATATCATACCATGGTTAAAGAGTGCTCGAATCATGATATGATTGAGGCCATGATCCAACAAACCTTCTACAGGGGGATCAACACAACAAATCAATATGTAGTAAATCAACTTGCCGGTGGGAACTTCATGAGCACACCTTATGCCGAAGCTTGTGAAATTTTGGATGAGATGGTGGATACCTCATCTACATGGCAAAGTAGAGCCAATGTTCCTCAAGGCGACCCAAATATCATTCACCTACACAAGGAAATACATGATCATGGGCAAGCTATAGCCGAGTTGACAACTACAATGAACCAATTGGCTAAAGCTCAGCTTCAACAAGTTCAAGCGGCGAAACAAGTGAATACAATGGAAGGTGTGAAAATGATGATGAATAAGAGAGGGAAAAAAGGTCAACAAATGCAAAGTCGTCTAGAACAATTCATGAAATATGATAGTGAGTATGACCAAGGTGATTTGTTCAATGATCAAGAAGAAGAAGTGCAATAGGTAAAAAATTATCAAGGTCAAAGAAACAATACTCAAGGACAGAATCAACAACGATGGCGGTAACAAAGAAACCAAGGAAATTGGAACAACCAAAACCACCAAGGCGATTGGAGTGGTGGCAATCATAATCAAGAAAATTGGAATAATCAAGGTAACCAAGGCAATTGGGGAGGCAATAATCAAGGCGATTGGGGTGGCAACAGTCAAAGCAATTGGGAAGCAAACAACCAAGGAGGTTGGAACAACAACAACAATCGGGAGTCGGGTTTTCAAATGCCCCCGATGTTCCGAAAAATGAGCAATCCTCCTTCCTATCCTTCTCAAGGTCTGAGTTCTTCTAGTAATGAGATAGGACGAGTAGAGAACATGTTTAAATAGATGATGGAGGAGAATGCCGACTCTAATGCTCAACAAGCATCTCAGAACACTTTTATTTGCAATATGGAAGTTCAATTAGGCCAAATTTTGCAAGATTTGAACATTCATCCTAAGGGGGCACTACCAAGTGATAAGGTGGTGTACGAAAAGTAGAAAAGGTGGAGATGCAACCATCTCAAATCAAAGAAGAATTGTAGATGGTGATGTTGCAGTTCTTGAAGATGAAATTCCAAGCAATGTGGTTCAAGCTAATGATAAAGTAAGATTGATATTGATGAAAATGTGGAGGAGACGCAAGAAGAAGTGAAATCGCATAGGGAATACGTAATTGACATACCAGAACCGGTAGTTCCAAAGGCTAAGGCACAAATACCAAGGCCTCTTCCTCCATACCCTGAAATACTTGTAAAGAAAAATAGTGAGAAACAATTCAAAAAGTTTATTGACATGATGAAGAGTTTATGTATCAATGTACTATTGGTTGAGGCTTTAGAGCAAATGCCAGGTTAGGCAAATTTCATGAAGAACTTGGTCACCAAGAAGAGGTGAATGAATGGTGACACTATAAATATATCAAATCAGGTGAGTGCTATTGTGCACTCAATGGCTCCGAAATTTGAAGATGCGAGGTCTTTCACAATCCCTTGCACTATTAGGATTGCAGACTTTGCCAAAGCTTTATGTGATCTTGAGGTGGGTATCAACTTGATGCCCTATTCAGTGTTCAAAATGTTGGGGATTGGGAAACCAAGACCCACTTCCTGAGGTTTCAAGTGGCGGATCGTACAATGAAGAGGCCTTTGGGTATTATTGATGATGTTTTGGTTCGTGTTGATAAGTTCATTTTCCCAGTGGACTTTGTGATTCTTTATTGTGAAGTGGACTATGAGGTACCTATTCGTTTGGGCTATGGGGAAGACTCTTGTTGATGTGGAAGTCGATGAGCTTACTTTCTGGTTGGGTGATCAAAATGTGGTCTTCCATATGTGCAAATCTATGAGGCAATCAAATAGCAATGAAGTTTGTTCGTTCGTGGATTTCATGACCGACGTGATTATTGATGATGCTAGTGCAAAAATGAATGTTGAGGATAATTTGGAAGATATTTTGCTCAACCTTGATGATGAGGAGGAGAAAGAAGGCTATGTTGAGTGTGTGAATGCATTACAAGGAATGGGGATCATATACTTATAAACCCCACACGCTATCTTTGGATCTTGAAAATCGGAAGACTACTCCAACAATGCCCTCAATAGAGGAGCCTCCAACTTTAGAGTTAAAGCCATTTCCTCCACATCGCAATCATGAATTCCTTATCCCTTCTCCTTTACCATTTATTCTTTCTACTTGTTCGACTAACATGAAGTTAGAGTCCACATTGGAGGTGCTACAAAGGATGAAAACAGCAATCGGATGGACCTTGGCGGATATTCGGGGTATAAGCCCCGCCTTTTGCATGCGCAAGATTATTTTGGAGGAGAGTCTCAAACTCTCCATTGAAAAAAAATGAGATAAAATGAAGCAACGCGGGAGGAAGACAAGGAGAAGATTATAAAGTGGTTGGATGCCGGGGTTGTTTGCCCCATTTCCGATAGTTCATGGACTTGTTTGTTGCAATGTGTCCCAAAGAAAGGGGCATGACTGTGGTTACCAATGATAAGAACGAGTTGATTCCTACAATAATGGTGACGGGTTTGAGGGTGTGTATGGAAAAAATTATTTCCCACTTCCCTTCCTTGATCAAATGCTTGATATGTTTGCCGTAAGTGCTTTCTATTGTTTCATAGATGGGTATTCCGACTATAATCATATTCTCATTGCTCTAGAGGATCAAGAAAAGACTACTTTCACTTGTCCCTATGGTACTTTTGCATTATCGCAGTTGCCATTTAGTTAATGCAGACTTTTTAATGGTGTATGATGGCTATCTTCACCGACATGGTGGAGGATATTGTTGATATCTTCATGGATGATTTCCCCGTGGTTAGGAATTCTTTTGATTATTTCTTAGAAAATTTTGATAGGGTCTTGTCTAGATATGAGGAGATAACATTGGTGTTGAATTGGGAGAAATGTCACTTCATGGTCGAGGAAGGCTTTTTCCTCGGCCACAAAATTTGAAAGCATGGTATTGAGGTCGACAAGGCCAAAATTGAGGTGATCTCCAAACTCCCTCCTCCTACATCCGTGAAGGGAGTGAGGATCTTCATGGTTCATGCGGGGTTCTATTGCCTATTCATCAAGGGTTTTTCCAAAGTGGTGAACCTTTTTTGTAATCTTTTGGGGAAGGATGCTAAGTCCCATTTCAATGAAGATTTCATGAAGGCATTCGAGTTGCTTAAGTTCAAGTTGACTGTACTCCTATTATCACTGCCAGATTGGAGCTTTCCTTTTGAGCATATTTGTGACGCAAGTGATGTGGCAATTTGAGTGGTGTTGGGGAAATGTGTTAGCAAAATATTCCATCCGGTCTACTATGCAAGCAAGACCATGAATGATGCCCATGTAAACTACACAGTGACCAAAAAAGAGCTCATTGCTATTGTCTTTGCTATGGGGAATTCCCTCCCATACTTGATGTACAAAAGTGAGTGTTCACACCGACCATGCGGCGCTTTGATATTTGATGAGCAAGAAAGATTCTAAGGTAAGGTTGATGCGGTCGGTACTTTTATTGCAAGAGTTTGATCCAGTGATTCAAGACCGCAAGGGTTGTGAAAATCAAGTGGTGGACCACTTATATCTTGTCGCGATTGGAGGAGGAGGGAAGGCCACATGAGGGCATTGAGATTAATGATTCATTTCCCGACGAGCATCTCCTAGCTGTCTTAATAACCGGGATGCCATAGTTTGCTAACTTAGCAAACTATCTTGTGAGTGGATTGCACCGAATGGTTACTCTTCAACCAAAAGGAAGAAGCTCAAACGGGATTGCCCTGACTATTATTGGGATGAACCGTACCTCTTTTGGATTTGTACCAATGGTGTGATTTGACAATATGTACCAAAGGAGGAACAAGTGGGTATTCTTGAGGCTTGCCACTCTTCACCGTATGGTGGTCACCATGTTGGAGAAAGAACGGTGGCCAAAGTTTTGAGTTGTGGATTCAAGTGGCCTACTCTCTAAAACGATAGTAGTGAGCTTGTCAAGCATTGTGATAAATGCCAAAGGGCCGGCGGGATCTCAAAAAAGAATGAAATTCCTCTCACCACCAATTTGGAGATAGATAATTTCGATGTGTGGGGGTATTGATTTCATAGGTCCTTTTGTTAGCTCTTGTGGGAACACCTACATTCACATCGCGGTTGATTATGTATCCAATTGGGTGGAGCCCATCTCTTTGCCCAACAATGAAGCGAGGAGTGTGGTGGCATTGTTGAAGAAAGGCATCTTTACAAGATCCGGTACTCCAAGGTCCAGTATTAGTGATGGGGTTTCGCATTTTTCCCACACGGCTTTTGATACCTTACTCACAAAGTACAATGTCACTCACAAAGTATCGACACCCTACCATCCTCAAGCAAGCAGATAAGTTAAATTGTCCAACAGGGAGATCAAAAGTATTTTGTTAAAGATAGTGAATGCCAACCGTATGGATTGGTCAAAAAAACTTGATGATGCTCTTTGGGCTTATAGAACGATCTACAAAACACCGATCGGGATGTCTCCATATCGGTTAGTATTTGGGAAGGCATGCCATCTTCCGATGGAACTTGAGCATAAGGCTATATGGGCTTTGAAAAAGTTGAACCTTGAGCGGGATGTCGTCGCAAACCTAAGGCTATCACCATTGAATGAGCTAGATGAATTTCGGTATCATTCCTACACAAGCTCGTCCCTTTGCAAAGAGAAGATGAAGTACCTCCATGACAAGTACATCCATAACAAGGAGTTTAAAGAGGGTCATCTTGTTCTATTGTTCAATTCTGGATTACGGATGTCCGGGCAAGTTGAAGTCAAAATGGAATGGCCCATTTGAAGTGGTGAATGTAACCCCCTTTGGTGCTCTAGATTTGAAAAATAGAACGACGAGGTGTTTAGAGTAAATGGGCACCAGGCTAAACACTATCTTGGCAAGGTTGATGATGGCCACATTATGGCGGTTCTCCATTTCAAATGTATAGTAATATGCATCATGCCACGACGTTAAGTCAGGTGCTTCTTGGGAGGAAACCCATGTGTCTTTTTATTTTTCTTCATTTGTTCGTTAGATAGGCTTTGTTTTGTGCTAACTAGTTTGAAGTGTATGCAGGAATGGGTGTGCATTGTAGGGACCGTGCATTAAGAATTTAGCTAAGTATTGCAAAAGTGCAGGCCGCACCATAATTATGCAGACAACAGAGTCAATTCTGTGTCCGGTCACAAATCTAGAAGACCAAAGGTGCATGCCCTCTAAATTTTGACCTGTCAAACTTCATTAATAAACTGCGGCCGTACAAAAATTGTCACGCCCAAAACTTGGGGAGGCATTGCTGGCACCCGGTTCCGTGCTAGCCTAAGCAAAGCTCTCTGTAACTCATGATCGTTCAACTAAAACTAGAACATACATAGGTCGAGTTAGCTAAACTTATTCCGTTTGTAACTATCGTGGGCCGACATGGCCACAACTCGTAATGCATAACTTTATGTTGGCAACACTGTATCAATAAACTATCCTTCTTAAAACGTGAATACATATGGGCCGGCAAGGCCTTTGACATACTGTACAAAATGAACCAATGTCTACAAAGACTCTAAGAGTATTTGACATAAAATAGGGCAGGATACCGGCCTACCCATAAGTCTATAGCAAACTTCTGACACGATGATTCATCGAATCGGCTGCACTCTGGATGAGGTGGAGTCTTACCGATCCTTCGTTGAAGCTAATCTCGTCTACTATGAGGGCTCGTTAAACTAATTATCTACACTTGCAGGCATGAATGCAGCGTCCCCTAAAAAAAGGACGTCAGTACAAATAATATACTGAATATGTAGGGCATATAAATCAGTATATAAAGAACATGGATGAAATATTGATTAAAGTACTTAACCTATAAGTCTGGATAGCTTTGTAAAACATAAAATATTTATAATGTCATGCATATGCATATAAATGTCATATGACACATAGATCTATACGTATATAACATCATCAAGCCTCTTAGGTCATCCCATCATATCATCTCAGCCACTATGGGTAAATCATCAACGTATACCAGATGATAAGGTGGTGATGCGTGTATAACGCATTAACCTTTTCCCATATCCCATATGCGAGTGTGTATATATATATAAAACACCATCTGAGTTATGGGCAAATGCATACGTATAAATGCATGAAATGCATGAAAATATGTAAATAATCTCAATATTCTTTCGGATAAACTTTATCAAATGCATATTATTCTGAGACTTATGAACAAAAGATATAATATTATGTCACATGGAAAATCAAGAACACAGAGACTCGTACTATCTTTATGAATAGAATCGTTTCTGAAAATTGTACATTTGCTCGTTTCTTAGGTATAATTTGGATCATGCAAAAAAGAAAGAAGGGATAACTTGAACGTAACTCAGTCGATTCTCTTTACAACCCCTAGAAAATTCAGCACACCTTCAGTGTTGTGTTCAATTGAGTATCACACTGATGCAGTGAGTCATGTACGAGCAACAATAAATATTGGAATAGAAGGAAAGAAAACGGAGCTAGTCGAGCTTAGTATCAGTTGTTCCAATACAGTAAACTTGTAAATAATTTCTCTCTGTAGTTACCATTTTCTTCAACTAATTGCTATAATTCCAGTTAAAATTTGAGATTCTGAAGTCAAATTTCAATAATTTATCTATCTGTGTATGGTGAAAGAGAATATTCGGGAGTTGTTAACTTCCGATGATGAAAGATCATATGGCAGCAGCTGGGAGTGCAGGGTGTTATTGTTGAGGGGTGAATTTGGAAATTTAAAGTAAGAGACACAATCTTTTTGAGGAAACACTGAGATTTCTAATCCAAGAAAGAGGTACTGACAAGAAATATAGATATGACATGGATCAACTTTAATGTGTCTTATTATGAGTGTCAAATGGAAGTTATTTTTTTAGACTGTGCTTAGAGTAGTGGTGTCTTGGTATAGTGATCTCCAGTCCTCAGTTGAAGTTTCCTTGTCCATTAAAATCAACGGCTCATAGTTAGTGTTTTTCTCATGTTGAGTCACGTAGAGGGTTTTATCAATTTGTTAAGCCTTTGAATAGAACATGAACTTGCTAGACAACAGGTTGTATTTAACTTGAACAGTAAATTCATGTTCAAATCCAATGTGAACTAAAATTAAACAATAGAAGATTGATGAAGCTGAGCAAGGCTTTTAGAAGAACTAAAGAAGTAGACAATAATTAGTATTTACAGGCATTACTTTGTTGGCCATCTAATTAAAAGGGACTATGAGTCATTTGTTTGGTATAATGGCTTGCTGCCACGTGGGGGTGGGGTAGGGTGGGGAAAGTTTAATCTTTAACCACTTATTAGATAATAGGTAGTGTCCCGTTACCCGATAGTTAACGAATTACCCGCATAATTACGAATTATTTTAAATTACTTAAAATTTTTCATATTTTTAATACACTTCATACACCGTACTAATACGGTCATGTGGTACCATATAAAATAAATTCATACACTATTATTTCATTAAAATATCTATGTAAAAATATATATATTTTCTCAACTTATAATTTTCTTAATCTCATATAAAGAGCATAAATTTTGTATACTTAATTTTTAAAATGGTAAAAAAGAAAGAAAGATAATCTTCTTTTCCTGTGAAAATAAATAAATAATAGTTGATATCTTTACAATGAAGAAAATGTCATAAATTTTCTCATATTGTGTATACTTTTAAAACATTATTCGAAAGTAGTAATATTAGTAACTATATAAAATTATATTTTTCAAGCCATTTTTTTACAAAAATATTTCACTCAATATATATGTGTATATATATCGGTGTCAAGATTATTAAACTTACGGGTTGTAACATACTTCCCCCCTTTAGTACATTCGTCCTCGAATGTTAACTCTTAGAGATTTGCAAAAAATTTCCTAGGATCTCCTCTGTAAATTAAACGTAAAACAAAAACTATTTCTGATGTCTCGACCATTCACAACTTTTGGTACTTGAGTATCTTGTATCTTTTTAACCTTTGCCTTACTTACTTTTCAATTTCGCATCGTATCTTCTGTTTCTTTCATAGCTTCCCTTCCACATAAGTAGAAATTACGTCTACGCCTTAAAGATCTGTTATAGCAAATCTAGTGCATACAAAATTTGGTGGAAACTTTATACTGACTTCATGGTAAGCAACCTCCACTTCCAACCGAGAGTTTGTGAGTTCGAGTCTCCCCAAGAGCAAGGTGGTAAGTTCTTGGAGGGAAGGATGCCGAGGGTCTATTTGAAAACAGCCTCCCTACCCTAGGATAGGGGTAAGGTCTGCGTATACACTACCCTCCCCAGACCCCACTAAGTGGGATTATACTGGGTTGTTGTTGTTGTTGTTGTTGTTGTTTATATTGACTTCTTACGACTTAGCTCTATGGCACGATCTAGAAATAAAAGAAGGGTAATATTTCCTAAATTCCCTATAGCCTCTCAATTATAAATGTAGCGCGCAACACACCCATACGTGAGACTCCACTAGACACGACTTAGTAGACTCCCTAGGACACGACCCATTCTGATACCACTTTGTAACGCCCGAAACTCGGGGAGGTGTGGCTGGCACTCGATGTCGTGCTGGATCGAGCGAACCACTCTGTAACTGATTATCGTTCGACCTAAACTAGAACATATATAGGTCGAGTTATCTGGACTTATTTCCTTTTGTAACTATCGTGGGCAAACATGACCACAACTCATAATGCATAACTATAAGTGGGCAACACTGTATCAATAAACCATCGTTTATAAAACATAAATACATATGAGTCGGCAAGGCCTCTGAAATACTGTACGAAATGAACATTTGCTTACAAAGCCTCTTAGAGTATTTGACATAAAATGGGATAGGGTACCGACCTACCCATAGGTCTGTAGCAAAGTTATGACACGATGACTCATAGATTCGGTTGCACTCCGGATGAGGTGGAGTCTTACCGATCCTTTGCCGAAGCTAATCTCGTCTACTATGAGGGCTCGTCAAACTGATTATCTACACCTGCAGGCATGAATACATCGTCCCCAAAAAAAAGGACGTCAGTACAAATAATATACTGAGTATGTAAGGCATGTAAATTAATATATAAAGAACATGGAAGAATCATGGAGTCAAGTACTCAACATATAACTCCGGATATCTCTGTAAATCATGAAAATATTTATAATGTCATGCATATACATATAAATATCATGTTACGCATAGATCTATACGTACATAACATCATCAAGCCTCTGAGAGCATCCCATCATATTACCTCAGCCACTGTGGGCAAATCATCAACGTATACTAGCTGATTAGGTGGTGGTGCGTATATATCGCAGTAACCTTTTCCTGTATCCCATATCCCATATGTATGTATGTATGTGTGTGTGTGTGTGTGTGTGTGTGTATCTATATATATGTATATATATATAACATACTACATGAAGCTAGTATGTTAGCCATGTACCCATTTTAACTTTTTCTAAAATATCCTTATATTCATGTTTCCTATTCATTAACTGTGGGGGTATTTTTGTCTTTGAATTAAAACCCATCTAATTCCTCACTCTCTGTCATCTCCCGTCTTCTTCCCCGTTTTTTGTTCTCCTTGTTTGCCATGGATGATTTAATCCTAAACCAAATGACAGAAAATTTTGGACTTTAATTAGAGATTAAAATTTTACCAAGAATTGTAGTAACTGTTTTCAATAGTTGGTGGGTCAAATGGTTGTAGTTTAGGAGTCAAGTAGAATGGATTAAAGTAACCCATTTCGATAAAGGTTAGTAAAATTCAATATATGCTCATGTACATGGAGATTCGAATATCTTTTGGGATAGTAATTTTCTTTTATTTTTTGCCAAAACTCTAGGTGTATATTTTAAGCGTAATGAGTTTTCTTGCGACGACTGAAGATAAATTTAGTGATTAAGAAGCATGAGATATGAACTAATTTATGTCTGGTTAGAGAAGAAGAAGAAGCGGAATGGTTCCTTGTCCAGTGAAGGAGAGGAATAAAAAGCAAAGCTAGAAAGATGAGGATCTGGGAACAACGGTTTAGATTTTGAAGTAGAAAAAGACAAAAAAACCTCAATCCTAATGAATGAGGAACATGAATGTAAGGGTATTTTAGGTAAAGTTAAAATGGGTACATGACTAATATACTACCTTCATGTAGTATGTTAGCAAGACCCTATATATATATATATATATATATATATATATATATATATATATATATATATATATATATATATATATATATATAACACCATCTGATTTATGGATAAATGCACATGTATAAATGCATGAAATGCATGAAAATATGTGAATAATCTCAATATTCTTTCAGATAAACTTTATCAACAGCGTATTGTTCTGAGACCCATGAACAGAAAATATAATATTATGTCTCATGGAACATCAAGAACACAGAGACTCCTACTATCGTTATGAATAGAATCATTTCTGTAAATTGTACATTTGCTGGTTTCTTTTATATAATTTCGATCATGCCAAAAAGAAAGAAGGGATAACCTTAACATACCTGAGCCGATTTTGTTTACAACCCCTCTAAAATTCAGCACACCTTCAGGGTTGTGTTCAATGCAGTATCACACTGATGCAGTGAGTAACGTACGAGCAAAAATAAACATTAGATTAGAAGGAAAAGAAACGGAGCTAGTCGAGCTTAGTATCAGCTGTTCCAATAGAGTAAACTTGTAAATAATTTCTCTCTGTAGATACCATTTGCTTCAACCAATTGCTATAATTCGAGTTAAAATTTGAGATTCTGAAGTCAATTTCAATGATGTATCTCTCTGAGTATGGTGAAAGAGCAGATTCGGGAGTTGTTAACTTTCGATGATGAAAGATCACGTGGCAGCAGCTGGGAGTGCGGAGTGTTGTTGTTGAGGGGTAAATTTTGAAATTTAAAGCAAGATACACAATCTTTTTGAGGAAACACTGAGATTTCTAATCCAAGAAAGAGGTACTGACAAGAAACATAGATATGACATGGATCCTCTTTAATGTGTCTTATTATGGGTGTCAAATGGAAGTTAATTTTTTTAGACTCTGCGAATAGTTGTCTTGGTATAGTGATCTCCAGTCTTCACTCGAAGTTTCCTTGTCCATTAAAATCAACTGCTCATAGTTAGTGCTTTTCTCATGATGAGTCACGTAGAGGGTTTTATCAATTTGTTAAGCCTTTAAATCGAACACGAACATGCTAGAAAACAGTTTGTATTTAACTTGAACAATAAATTCGTGGTTAAATCCAATACGAGCTAAAATTAAACAATAAAAGATTGTTGAAGCTGAGCCTAAAAGCCTATAAGTTTTTCAGAAGAACTAAAGAAGTAGACAATAATTAGGACTTACCGACAATATTTCGTTGGCCATCTAATTAAAAGGGACTATGAGTCATTTGTTTGATTTAGTGGCTTGCTGCCACGTGAGGATGGGGTGGGAAAAGTTTAATCTTTAACTATTTATTAGGTAATTAGGTAATATCCAGTTAACCGGTAATTAACCAATTACCCGCATAATTAACAATTATTTCAAATTACTTAAAATTCTACTTTTTTTTAAATACACTTTCTACATCGTACTATTACGATCATGTGGTACCATATAAAATAAATTCATATTATTTTATTAAAATATCTATGTAAAAATACATATATTTTCTCAACTTATAATTTTCTTAATCTCATATAAAGAGAGTAAATTTTTGTATACTTAATTTTTAAATGATAAAAAAGTTGTGCGGTCCGCACAAACTTTGCGGCCACACTCACTTCTGTGTGGACAACAACACTTCTTCAAAGGTACAGGTAAAAAGTGCGGACCGCACTCAAAATTGTATGGGCGCACTCAGATATGTTCTGGGTCTGACTGGGTCAATCTATAAATAGGGCTTTTCACTACTATTCACATTTTACGCTCTCTGAACTTTCAAGCCCTAAACAAATACAGGGCATACCCCACTAGTTCTCAAACTTCAAGAATTTCATCTGAGTAGATTCTCACCTGCATACTGCATTACTGGTATGTCATTTCATCTTTTCTTAGTTTTGTTCTTTTGTCTAGGGTTCTTTTCATGCCTAAATATGTTAATAGTTAGTCATTTTTGCTTAGAATCATGTGGGAAGTATTTGAAATGTAAATTAGGGCCTGGGTAAGTAGCTGATCATGTTTAATTGCTCAAACCATGTATAATTTGTGAACAAAATTGCATAAAACGTAAGGCAGTGTTGAGTATTTTCAAATTGTGCGGTCCGCATATCTTAGAGTTTGGGTAAAATTGATGATAGATATATGCGGACCACACTCAAAATTATGCGTTCGGTAGTGAAATTATACGGTCTGCACCAAATTTTTGCGGTCCGCACTGTTGAATGATCAAAGAACCCAGTGGTCTAAACCTGGCGTTGTGCGGCCGCACTCAAAATTATGCGGTCCGCACTTTTTGTTGTGCGGCCGCATTGTGAAATTGTGGGGTCCGCACTTGGCAGTCTACGGCCGTACTCACTTTTGTGCGGTCCACACTACCTCTTATGAGTTTGCTTTACTTCAACTATCAAGCATGCTTTTGTATACCCTACAAGCTTCAATTCGAACTAATTCATATTACTTATGTGTTGCAGACGATGGTTTATATCGAGGGGCGGGGTGATACATCGAAAGGGAGGGGTGAGCCCTCCCGAGGCCGAGGTAATAGTAACCTACCAATTGTTGTTCCGAGAGCCATAAGCAAGAAAGCAACCTCCAACAGAGTTCCTGCACCCTCCAGGTCCAGTGAGTATCTCCCGTCTAGAGAAGCTTCTAAGGTTAACTTTGTGCATGCACTGCCTGATACCTAATCTCAACAAGTCCTGAGTAGATTCCACTTGGTAGATAAATCCTGTTCCGCTGCTAGTTCTTCTGAAGGTTCAGAAGAGGGTAGCCAAGATTTTGAGCCCTCTTCCTCACATGACCCGGGTGCACCAATCAATGTAGATGTTGATGATGATGTCCCGAATGATGAAAGAGGAGGGGACACTCGAGTGGATGGCCTTGAGAGGTCGAGGAGAAGAGGGATGTGGGAAGACAGATTCTTCAGCTTAAGTGCCTTCAACAAATTGAAAGAGTGGTGGCCCCAGAGATATCTCACACTTGAGCGATAGTCCTTACTTAAGGATTTGGATACTCACAATACAAATGTCCTTAGACAGTTTCAGGAGCGAAAAAGGTGGAGGTGGTTCAACCAAAGTGTCCTAGATGCAAATGAGCACTTAGTTAAAGAGTTTTATGCCAACGTGGTTCACATAAAGAAGGGCACCAAGATCACAAAAGTGAGGAATCTGAAAATCAAATTCGACGACTGCTCCTTGAACAAGTATGTGGGATTTGAAGAAGTGGAAGTTGTTCAGTATTTGGAGAAGCTTGCTATGGGTGATGCATATTTCCCGTGGCTCGCTGAGATTTTGGCTGCTCGAGGACCACCACCCTCGTGGCTTACAACAGCCCCATAGTCCGGTCCACCATAAATTTTGAAGTAAAAGGGTGAGAAACCTTCGTGTGCAATAGTATTGACCCGTGCTTAAATGAGGACAACCTCCCACATCCCCAAACAGTCCTAGTGGCTTTAATTATGGCTAGATACCCGATAAATGTGGGGAATAAAATGTCAACAACCATCACTTTAGCTATCCATAAAGATGAGAGATCCTGCCCTTACTCGGACTTCCTCATAGAGTATTCCAATGATTAAAAGGTGGAGCCGAGGCAATATGATACTAAAGTAAAGTCTAAGAAGCCTTTCTCATGTTACCACCTACAGGATGCTGACAACCTGAAGTTCAAAGGTAAGGCAACTACCTCCCCTGGCCAGTCTGGGGAGCCAATAATAGTAGTTATTAATTCAGCTACTGAGCCTTCCACTGATGCCATGCCTTTCCACAGTTGCCGATCCTTCTACTGGGACAGTAAACATGCCTCCACCTTCTTCTTAAAGACCACTAACTCCATTATTAGTGCCACACTCATCCACTTATCTATAGACTATGTTGTGAGTCTCCCAAACATTGGCGAGTCTCAACAACTGGATACAGACAGCTACTACAAAGTTATCTTACATATCCCCTGCTGTTGCACCACAATCTTCTACCCCAGCAGCACCACAGGTACCTCCGTCAGTGGAGGAAACATTGAAGAAGATTCTGGACAACCAGAAGATAATTATGAAGACTATGGTGGCACATGGGGAAGTTATTGAGTAGTTGGGAAAACAACGAAGAAGATGCGGAAATCTCAGGATTCAAAGAAGTCAGTAAATAGGTTGAGAAAGGAAGTTCTCAGCATATCATTTGTAGGTGATATACCACTTGACCTTTTTATGGAGGGAGTACCATCAGCCCCAGCAACACCAACAACATCAATAGTACCCGAGGCATCACATATAGCACCCGACTAGTTTGAGGATCCAGAACCTACTGCCCACACTGCTAAGGAGATGATCCAAATGATCCCCAACCATGTTGTCCCTCATCCAGTTGATGATGAGATATAGTTAGAGAAGGTCGAGGGTGCCGAGGATGCCATGCAGACTAAGACACAATAGGGAGTTCTCATAGCTCTCTACCCTTTCTTTTTCTTATTTTTGGTAATCATTGGGGACAATGCTCATTTTTATTGGGGGGGGGGGGGTGGTCTATTTTGATTGATTTAGCATTGACATCTAGCATGTAATAACTGTTATACTATTTTTCTCTTTTATCTTTATTTTCTCTTTGGTTATGTATATATTCTTCCCTTTCCCTTGATTTATATATTCATTTTCCCTCGGTTTGTATATTTATTTGTCTTACTTCTTGAAGTTTATTTCATATCGTCTTTAGTTTATCTTTCTTAGTAGTATAACTTCTAATTGACCTTAGTAACTTTCTTTTTATTTTTTAGCTTTTTTTTGCATTTGAGTGAACAATAACTCTTTGGTTTTCTTAATTCCATGGTTCTTTTCAAACGTGAATTTTGTGTGAACCAGCTGGCTCTTCCCAACAATGGATGGTATGACAAACATCTTAAGGGATTTAGTCCATTTTCTTTTATGTTTAGGAAAAAATAGTAGTAATAAAAAAAAGATCTCAAGCATGCTTCACTTGGTACCAACATATTTACCTATGACCTTATGGTTAAAAATAAGTTGTTGCCAGAAAATAGCTCTAGTTGTGACCGTTTGACTCTTGTATTGACTTAAGCAATCATCGAGTGGTTCAGTCGAGCCATTTGTGATTATCTATCTTAACTAGGGTTGTTGTGGGTCCTCGACTCCATTCTCTTTAGCAATCTAGCAGTGTGAGAGATGAGGTATTATGTCGCAAGTGCAAACACCCGTTATAATAGTCTAGAAATGATTGCAGTCTCTCCTTGATCAAAATTATAATTTGAAATCTTCCATAGCCTACCAATGTGTTATCCTTAGTCAACCCATTTGAGCCTAAACCCTTTTTCTTTTAATAATCACGTTGCAAGCCTTTACCCGTTTTGTAATGACCCTCTCTTGGCACCCGATCTTTCCTTAGCATTCTTGATAAATAATTGGCAAAAACATAAGTTTGGGGGAGAGACTAGGAGTTTGAAAGTGATATAAAGGTACAAAGAAGAGAAAGAAATGAAGAAAAGGGAAGGAAAAGAAAAAAAAGAAAAATGCCAAAAAGAATGAGAATAATGTAAAATGTTGAAGGGATTCAAAGATAGACAAGGATGAAAGGCATGGAGTAATTAGAAAAGGTGAAAAATAAATGTCATGACCAAGAAAGAGTGATGTTACGTCTCTCTATTTCCCCTAGGAGAAAGAAATTGACTCAAAGAGTCGACAAAGTATGAGCCAAAAAGAGAAAATGGAGTACTTAAGGAAACTTGGACCCATTATGTTCCATGAAATGCTACCTTGATCCAAAATGCCTTCATTACATCCTGGAAAAAACCCTACATGATTTCAAGTTGAGTGATCTTACATTAGTGGTGATTTACACGAGGAGCAAGCATATGGTACTTAAATCCGTACTTATGAAATTCTTCTAAGAGAGATGAGCGAAATTTTCACTATCCATGAATTGAGTGTTACATTTTAAAGTGAGATTTGCTAAATGAGAGTAAAGGAGCAGGAGTTTAAAATAAACAATGACCTACCTAAAACTACGAGCTTCCTTGATGAATAAATTCAACTCTTGATTCCCTAGTGCCAATCTACTCCTACAGTTGAGAGGAGCATGAGCAGCATCTTCGGTTGGTATTTCAGACCCTGAGAAATAATTAGTTGTACGCCAAGTTTTCAAAGAGTGAGTTTTGGTTAGACTGGGTTGCCTTTTTGGGACATGTTGTATCTATAGAGGACACAAAAGTGGATCCTAAGAATATTGAGGCAGTTCAGAATTGGACTAGACCTACTTCAGCTTCCCAGTTTTATAGGTTATTATCACCGGTTCGTGGACGGATTTTTATCCATTAAAGCTCCATTCACTAGATTGACCCAGAAGGGTGCCCCATTCAGTTGGTCGGATAAATCTGAGTTGTCCTTTCAGAAGCTCAAGACTGCCTTGACTACAGCTCCAATGTTGGTATTACCCATGGGTTCGGGATCCTATACTTTGTATTGTGATGCATTGCGTACTGAGATTGGTGCAGTATTAATGCAGTATGGCAATGTGATTGCATATGCATCTCTGCAGTTGAAGGTTCATGAGAAGAATTACTTTGTTCATGATTCAGAATTGATTGTCTATGCATTAATGATTTGAAAACGTTACCTCTACAGCGCATCGTGTGTGGTATTCTAGATCATCAGAGTCTACAGTACCTTTTTAAGCAATAAGATCTCAACTTAAGGCACCAGAGGTGGTTAGAGCAATTAAAAGACTATGATATCACCATTTTGTATCATCTCGGGAATGCCAATATGGTGGTCGATGCATTGAGTAGAAAGGCTTTGAGTAGGAGTAGCCTTGCATATATTCCAGTTGATGACCGACTGCTAGTATAAGATGTTCAGGCCTTGGCCAATCGGTCGTGATGTACAATATTTCATAGCCTATTTAGGTTCTTTCTTGCACAGTTTCTCGGTCTTATTTGTATGGACCCATTACAGAGTGCCAGTATGACGACCCCTATTTGTTTGTCCTCATGGACGCGGTGATATACAGTAATGCCAAAAAGGTTTATATCGAAGATGATGGGGTGTTGCAGATACATGGTCGAATCTGTGTGCCCAATGTGAATAGGCTTCGTAAGTTGATTCTTGAGGAGGCCCACAGTTCGTAGTATTCCATCCATTCGGGTTCCACCAAGAAGTATCAGGATTTGAGGCAGCATTATTGGTAGATAATAATGAAGAAAGATATAGTTGCGCGTGTGGCTCGGTGTTTAAATTGCCAGTAGGTAAAGTACGAGCATCAGAGGCCTGCCGGTTTGCTTCAAAGACTTGAGATTCCTGAGTAGAAGTGGGAGCGTATTACCATAGATTTTGTTGTTGGGCTCCCATGAACTCTAAAGATATTTGATGCAGTATGGGCCATCGGGGATATGCTGACGAAGTCGGCGTATTTCATTCTAGTGGTAGTTACCTATTCTTTAGAGTGTTCAGCTAAGATCTAAATCCGTGATATTATTCGTCTGCATGGTGTGCCAATGTCCATTATTTATGACCAGGGGCACGCAGCTCACATTGCAATTTTGGAGGGCCGTACATCATGAGTACAACATTTCACCCCCAGATGGATGGTCAGTCTAAACGCACCATTCAGATATTAGAGGATATGCTTTGTGCCTGTGTTATGCATTTCGAGGTTTCTTGGGATCAGTTCTTGCCGTTTGCGTAGTTTGCCTACTACAAAAGCTAGCAATCGAGTATTTAGATGGCTTCTTATGAGGCCTTCTATAAGAGGAGGAGTCATTCGCCAGTTGGTTGGTTTTAGCCAGGAGAAGCTCAGTTGTTAGGGACCGATTTAGGTCAGGAGGTCTTGGAAATGTTCAGGATGGTTCAGGATCGACTTCGTATGACGTATTCTAGGCAAAAGACTTACACCGTTCGGAGCGTTTGTGATGTTGCATTCATGGTTGGAGAGAGTGTATTTCTTTGGGTTTCACCCATGAAGGGTGTGATGAGATTCGATAATAAGGGCAAATTGAGCCATAGGTATATTGGACCCTTTGAGAGTATTGAGAGAGTTGGTAAGGTGGCCTACAAGCTTACATTGCCACCTAGCATATCAGTAGTTCACCCAGTGTTCTATGTGCCCATGCTCTGGAAGTATCAGGATGATCCATCCCATGTATTGTATTTCATCTCAGTGCAATTGAATAAGGATTTGACATATGAGGAGGAGCCAGTGGCCATTCTAGCCTAGTACGTCCGGAACTTGAGGTATAAGAATTATCCTTCAGTCAGAGTGCGGTGGATAGGTCAGCTGATCGAGGCATCTATGTGGGAGTCCAAGTACGATATGCGGAGTATATACCTATAACTTAGGTCAGCTGATTGAGGCATCTTTGTCCATTCGAGAACGAACTTATGTCATAGAGGCAGAGAATATGATGACCCGATAGGTAATTTTGGGTATTAGCCCTTAATTCCGTGTTTCAAGACCGCCATTAGCTTCGTTTAATATTTTTTGGTTCACATGCGTGGTTCGTGTCACTATTTGAAAAGTTTGTATGTGAAAATTTGAGGAAAGTATGAATTTTGGTTTTAAAATCAACTTGAGTTGACCACGATCAACATTTTGTGAAAACAACCTCAAATGATATTTTGATGATTCCGATAGGTCCTTATCGTGATTTTGAACTTGGGCGTATGCTCGAAATTAAAATCAGAGGTTCCTAATTTGATTTGACTCATTTTGCAGAAAACTAGTATTTCGAAAGATTGAAAATATACTAAGTTTCATCGTAAGTTGACTTCTTAGATATTGAAATACGGAGTGGGTCCGTATAAGTATTTGAAACTTATCTGCAAAATTTGGTCGATTCGAAATTTATTTGACATGACTCAGACGCTTAAATGTGATTCTATTTGTTCTTGAGTTTACTTTGAAATTTCTTTTGGTTTGAGGGTTGGTTTGTTGATTTAGATGTTATTTTGGTGATTGATTTTTCAATCAAGTTCATATGATGTTACTACACTTGTGTGCATATTTTATTTCAAGTTTGAGGGGCTCGGGTGAGTTTCGGGTGTGTTTTGGATGAGTTGGGCTAGTGCTAGGATTGCTGGTGCAACACCAGTTCTGGTGTGTGCTGTCGATCTCGCATTTGCGAGGTTTAGATCGCAATTGTGAGCCTCGCTTTTGCGAACAAGTGTTCATATTTGCGAGCATGGGCTGGACTGGGTAATCTTGCAATTGTGAGGAAGATATTCACATTTACGAATTACCATAGGCCGTATTTGCGATCTCAGAGTCACATTTGCTACTCATTGTGCTCTTGAGTCTGCTTCGCATTTGTGAAGTTCCTCACTGCATTTGCGATGGTGGTGTCTTCGCAATTTTCATATTTTTGTTGCATTTGCGACTTCGGCTCTTCTGCGACAAGGTTCACATTTGCGAACCTTGTCTCATATTTGTGACACCTGCAACTAGGTAAAAGAGGCAAAAAAGGGACTTGGCTCATTTCACACCGTTTCTCAACTCTAAACACTCTAGAGGTGATTTTTCCTGAGACTTTTCTTCCCAAATTTATTGGTAACTGACTTTAATCCATTTCTTCTTAGTCACCCATTACATTTCATTAAATTTAACATCAAATTTAGGATTTTCATCATAGAAATTAGGGATTTGGGTAGAGTTGAATGTTTTTGTAAAATAGAGATTTAGACCTCAAATTTAGGTCAAATGTCGAAACAATCACATAGCGAAGCTCGGGGGTAAATGGGTAATCGGGCTTTGATCTGAACCTCAAGGTTCGATCAAGCGGACCGGGTTGATTTTTTAAAAATAGTTCAAAAGGCATGGCCGTAGTTGATTGATTGCTTGAGTTGCGGAGTGAGGTAAGTGTTGGGTCTAATCTTGATTTGAGGGAATTAGAGAAACTTGAACCTCATGTTATGTGTATTATGTGAGAAAAGGTGTATATGAAATGTGAGAAGTATATATGCACTGTGAAGATACTTGCTTCCATATTTTCGTTACTTCATGACGTATCTTGTTTCATGCATTAGTTGCTACATGTTTTATTGACTTGAGAGCCACAATTTTTCTTTGTCCTTTAGTTGTTCTTGTATTAAATTGTCCATCCCTTCTATGATTTCATGCTTGTTTGCTACTTGTCACTACTTGTATATCTAAATTGTCATATGTCTTACTTGCCTTATAGTTTTGTAATATTTGTTGCTTTCCATAATGTGGTTTCAATTTTATGAGTTGTCTAATTCATAGATACCAACGAATTGTTAAGGTTAAGACATGTGAGTTATTAGATATTCTTTGATTATTATGTGATTCTTCATTGCCATGTACATTTACTTACCTAGTGTAGAAATTCTTGTTACTTTTGGTTGTTGAATTATTATTGTTGATTGAAATTATTTGGGGAGCGGGTTGCACGCCGCAATAAAAATTAAATGGTCATGAATTTAAATAGCAGAATAAGGGCGGATTAAGGTGAAGGTTAAGGTGATTCAGGATAGACTTCGCACAACATAGTCCAGAAAGAAGTGTTATGCGGACCGAAAGGTTCGTGATATTTCATATATGGTTGGAGAGCGGGTTCTACTTCGGGTTTCGCCTATGAAGGGCATTATGAGATTTGGGAAGAAAGGGAAGTTGAGTCCGAGGTTTATTGGCCTTTTGAGATATTGAGGCTTGTTGGGGAGGTTGCTTATGAGCTTGCCTTACCTCCCAGCCTGGAAGGAGTTCATCCGGTATTTCATGATTCGATACTCCGGAGGTATCACGACGATCTGTCGCACGTGTTGGATTTCAGTTCAATCCAGTTGGACAAGGATCTATCTAATATTGAGAAGCCGGTGGCAATATTAGACAGACATGTTCGAAAGCTGAGGTCAAAGAATATTGCATCAGTAAAGGTTCACTAACGGGGTCAGTCGGTCGAGGAGGCGACTTGGGAGACCGAGCAGGATATGTGCAGCCGTTACCCTTATCTTTTCACTACTTCAGGTATGTCTCTATGCTCGTTTGAGTACAAACGGATGTTTAAGTATGGGACAATGTAACGACCCGGGCTTTCATTTTAAGAATTAATGCCCCGATCCCCTATTAATTGCATTCCCTGTGTCTGTTTCTGCTATTGTGAGTTGCCAGGAGGATTTATTTAGAGTTTCGGAGAGTATTGGGACACTTAGTTCCTAAATGAGAATTTAAGTTTCAAAATTTGAAACGTAGTCGTAACAGTGTCAAGACGGCCTTGGAATGGAATTTAGTTAGTTCTGTTAGCTCCGTTGGGTGATTTTTGGTTTAGGAGCGTGTTCGGATTCTGTTTTAGAGGTTCGCAGTCTATTTATGCTTGAAATGCCGAAATTTAAATTTTTGAATTTTCCGATTTGATAGTGAGATATTGATCTAAGGGTCATAATGGAATTCCGGAAGTTGGAGTAGCTCCGTAGTGTTGAATGTGACGTGCGTGCAAAATTTCAGGTAATTCGGACAAGGTTTGACAGACTTTTTGATCGAAAGCGTTTTGTTGAGTTTTTGAAGTTCTTAGGCTTGAATCTGATGCTAATTGATTGATTCAATGTTGTTTGAGGTATTTTAAATATTTGTGTAAGTTTGGATAGTGGTATATGACTTGTTCGTGCTTTTGGCTGAGGTCACGAGGGCATCAATTGAGTTTCAGGTGCTTAACGGAAGTTGAATTGCACATAGAAAGAATTTGAGGTTACTGAACCTGTCATAAACGCACCTGCATGTGTGGGACCGCAGGTGCAGCACCGTATAAGAGGCTTGGTGATCGCACAAGCGAGATTAGGCCAAGGCTCCAGGAACCGCAGGAGCAGCTGGGTGACTGCAAATGCGGAGCCGCAGATGCGGCCAAGTGGCCACAGATGCGGACCCAGCCCATTAAGTGAATTTCATACCTACCATGCCTTTTCCGCAAGTACGTGACAGCAGGTGCGCTCCCATGACCGCATATGCGGTAATTACTGGGCAAAAATATGAAATTTCGAGGGTTTGAGATCATATCTTGGAAAATCAAATTGGGAGCTCGGGGTAGGGAAATTTTGTGGGATTTTTGAAGAGAAGATCATTGGGTAACAATTCCTTATCCCTTTCTAGTTGTATTCCATTAATCTATTGTTAATTTTATCATTTAGTTTCGGATATGGGGTGAGAAATGGGGCAAAATTTTGGAAAAGTTCTTAGGCCTAAGTTTCGAGTTTTGATTGGGGATTTAACATCGAATTTGGATAATTTCGGTATGCATGAACTCGTGAGAGAGTGAGGATTCTGCATTTGTAAATTTTACCTAGTTCTGCGACGTGGACTCGAGGGGCATTTTGGTCATTTTTCCTAATTCTGCGTATTAGCTTAGAATTAATTATTTGAATTAGTTACTTGAAGTGTTATTTATATTACGTAATTTATTTGAATAGATTTGGGCCATTTAGAGTCGAGTACTTGTTGCAAGAGCGTGGTTTTTGGTTGATTTTGAGCCGGTTCGAGGTAAGTGGCTTGCCTAACCTTGTGTGGGGGTAACTCCCCTTAGAAATTGGTATTGTTGATATTTGAAATGACTTTAACGTGAGGTGACGAGTGTGTACTTTTGATAATTGTTGAAAATCCTATTTTCATTAAGTAAATACAATTGTATTTCCTTGCCTGCTTATACTATTAGCAATTTAAGCTTGTTGTTAGCTTAGGGAAGTATGTCTAATTGCCTTAATTGCTTTATTTTCTCAAACTGGCTTATTTGGATTATGTATGGCATGCTAGGTTAGAAATACCTATTTTTACCTTGGTATGAAATTTGAACTAAATTGAGTACTCTTCGTGTTGCTGCTATGTGTTTACTTTGGGACTACGGGACGGTATCCGGGGAGATCCCTTCCTTGTTACTTTGGCACTACGGATTTGTATTCTAGGAGATCCCCTGCACCTATATTGATTTGGACTGTATTGCGAGATACCGAGAGATCCCAATACATATATTGAGGATACTAAGAGATCCTTGGGATACCGCGATATCCCAACATATATATATATATATATATATATATATATATATATATATTGAGGATACTAAGAGATCCTCGGGATACTGAGAGATCCCCCGGTACACATATTGAGGATGCTAAGAGACCCTCGGGATACAGAGAGATCCCCGATTGTTATCTTTGTGTTAAGAGGTATTCCTTTTGTAATTATTTTTTCTCTATTATAGTTTTTGTTATTCTTATTATCCTGTGATACTTCTTACTGTTAGCTTTTAATTATATTGTCATATTCTATGCTGTTTTACCTCGTTTCTCAGCCATAATCAGTAGGGACCTGACCTTCCTCGTCATTACCCGGCGGAAGTTAGGCTTGACACTTTCTGAGTACCGCTGTGGTGTACTCATGCCCTTCCTGCGCATATTTTTCATATGCAGATCCAGGTACTTCGACTCAGCCCTACTATTCTTGAGGCGGGGTGATCCATCTGAGACTTCAAGGTATGTCCGCCGCGTCCGCAGATCGAGGAGTTCCTTTCCATTATCTCTCATAGCATTAGCCCTTATGTATTTCTTTTTGTTTAGACACTTTGGAGTTAGAACACTGTAGTTATTCCACAGCGATTTCATGAGATTCCAGGTTTTGGGAAATGTAGTTTTAGTTTGAGAGTTGTATTGTATGTGCCGAGTAGTTTCTTTAAACCTTCACTATGTTTATTCTGCAAGTTTATATGTTTTATTCTGTTGCTTGTTTTTTTCGTAATTTGTTAGGCTTAGCTCGTCGTAAAGACTAGGTGTCATCACGATAGTTCACGGAGGGCGAACTGGGGTCGTGACATTATGATATTGACAGATGACGATTTGGTAGGATCAGGTTGCGCGCCGCAACAAATTGTATATGTTATGATTGTTTGTAACTATTAGATTTTCTTTAGTATTTTGAGATGAATTTATAAAACTTGTTATCGTGGGCTCTCTAGTTATTGAATTTCGAGTTCGGTTTTATGAGTTAACTGCTATACTTCAATTTCATGTCTTTCCAGTTATTAATATTATTGCATAAAAGTTATTGTAAGTGGCCCACCTTAGCTTCGTCACTACTTTGTCGAGGTAAGGTTCGGCACAAACAGAGTACGGAGGATCCGTTGTACTCATACTACACTTTTTACTTCTTATGCGGATATCAGAGTAGGTCTCAGCGCTGAATATGATTGCCCGGATCTAGCTATCAGTGGAGACAAGAGGTATAGTTGTACGGTGTCAGTAGCCCTAAAGTCCCCTTCTTTGTCATCCTAGCTGTTTACTTTGATTCAGACATTATGTTTTATTTAGACTATTATTTGTAGTACTCTATACTCATGTATTTGTGACACCAGTTTTTGGGGTTGTATTTGGATTACGTCATTTATTAGTTTATCACCTTATTTCAGACTATTCAATTTTATTGTTTTCATTTTATTTGAATTATTAAAAATGATTAATAAATATAGCTAACGTTGTCTTACCTAGCAAGCGCAACATTTGGCGCCACCACGGCCCCAATAGATTACTTATTCTTAAACAGTTAGATTACTTAGTCTTAAACAGTTAGATAGCATAATAAAGGTCTAAGCATGATTATATAACACGAAATAGTGGAAAAACCAGCCCGACACAGCACAAATAGAGGTGTCACAAGTCATGAGCAACTACGAATCCTGATACATGTCTACTAAGTACAGCATCTGACACATCTAGCTGAAGAACATAGAAAATAATAATATAAAGGAGGCACGGGGGCTGCGGACGCCAACAGCTACCTCGTAGTCTCTGAAACACCACATGGACTGGGAGGATCAGCACTCATAAGTGAAATCTGCTATGCCTGAATCTGCGCACACGGTGCATGGAGTAATGTGAGTACTCCAACCTAGTGAGTAATAAACATAATTAATGGCTGAAAGTAAGAAAATACAAGAAAACACAAGGCATTCTATACCGAACCACTAAAAATCACTTAAACCCGTAAATCAGTGAAGAATAAAGTAAAATCCTTTTTTCAACAAGTAAAACAAATAGTTAACAGGTAAAAACAATAGAAATCCGCCCCTCGGGCAACAACTCGGAATAGTACCAGCCCCTCGGGCTCAATCTCACATCACAATGGGTACCCGGGCTCACTTGGGGTGTGCAGACTCATGGAGACGGCCCAAGCGCAATATCAAGCCACCTCGTGGCATCAAATCTAGGCTCTCGGCCTCATGTCAATCAAGCCACCTCGTGACGTACATGTATATCACAGTCCCTCGGCCTCATATCAATATCAGTGTTCCTCACAACATAGGCCCTATGCCTTACTCGGTCCAAAAATCATCACAAACCCCTCGGGCATTAGTAAAACAATATTTTCAACCCAAATATTATTTAAAATATCATTTATGTCTTAAAACTGAGAAACAATGGTTAAATAGTAATACAGTGGAAATCATTAGGACTGAGTTCAAATATTTAATCAAAACAGTGAGGAAAATATCAGTAAATAGCCCCGAAGGATTCAAATAAATGGAACTAGGCCCAAATATGGCATTCAACCCAAATCATGATGAAAACAGATAAGTCTCAGTCAAATATGCGGTAAAATTATCAATCGGGATGATCTAAATCACAATCCCTAACAGTAAACGACCCCACGCTCTTCATTGAGCGTGTGCCTCACCTCAATATAGCACTACGATGTGCAAATCTGGGGTTTCAAACCCTCAGGACATCATTTACAATCATTACTCAACTCGAACCGGCTAAAACTCTAGCTCGCAACGACTTTGCCCCTCGAATAAGCCTCCAAGCGCGTCGAATCTATCCAAAATCAGAAAGAACACGTTACAATATGCTAAAGGAACAAAGCACAAGCGAAAACAATCGAAAAATTTTAAAAAATCCCGAAATTAGCAAAACCCGTGCATCGGGCCCGCCTCTCAAAACTCATAAATTTTTACAATATCAGGTCCCTCGTCCTCACACAAGTTCATACATACCAATAACACAAAATCGGAGTTCAAATCACCCCTCAAATCCCCATTTAAAACCCTCTTAAACGCAAGCACTAAACCTCCATTTTTAGTCCTTTAATCCCTTAAATTTCAGTCCCAATCTATAAAATATTACCATAGAAGTGTGTTTTAATTCAAAAATCCTTACCTCAACGAAGTCTCTGGGATTTCTCTTTTCAAAATCGCCAAAAACTACCAATTCCGAGTTCAAAAATAGTTAAACCTTTCAATAATCGCGAAGTATGAAATATATACCTTCTACCTAGGTCTTTCTGCATCTGCGGTCCTAAACCCGCTTCTACGGTACCGCATTTGTGGTCTACTATATGCTTTTGCGGAATTCACTTAAGAGACAAGGTCCCACTTCTGCGAAATACCCTTGGTTCCATAGATGCGACTAACCTGACCGCTTCTGCGGTTCCTAACCATTTCCTCATCGACCTCTTCTGCGGCCAAACCAACGCATATGTGGCGCCGCACCTGCGGTCCCCAAACCATTGGTGCGAAAACACCAGAAGCAGCAATGATTTTATGAAATCTCTCAAGTCCCAATCTTCCCGTTAACCATCCGAAATCGCCCCGAGGCCACAGGGACCTCAACAAAAAGCACAAACATAACGCAATACCTTATTTAAACTAGTTCCAATCACCGAAACACTTCAAACAATATCAAATCTACCAAATCACATCGAATTCAAGCCTAAGTTTCGAAAATCTTCCGAAATACGCTTTCGATAAAAAACCCAACCAACCCACGTCTGAAGGAGCTGAAATTTTGCACACACATCCCAAATGCCATAACGAAGCTACAGCAACTCTCAGAATTCCATTCGTACTCCCAGATCATAATATCACCTATCAACCGGAAATTTCCAAAATATCAACTTTACCAATTCAAGCATAATTCTAACACGGACCTCCAAAACCTATTCCAATCACACTCCTAAGTCATACATCACCTCCCGAAGCTAACCGAACCATCAGAACTCACATCTGAGCCCTCTAATACCTAAGTCAACATCTGGTTGACTTTTCCAACTTAAACCTTCTTAAAAGAGACTAAATGTCTCACTCCTTGCCAAATCCATTCAGAACACAAACTAATCAACTTGAGCACATAAGACACGGATAACAAAGTATAAAGAAGAAGAAATGGGGAAAACAGAGTGGTAACTCCTGAGACGACTGGCCGGGTTGTCACATCCTCCCTAACTTAAACAAACGTTCATCCTCGAACGAGTCAAGAAACATATCAGAAGGCTCAAACAAGTGGGGATATCTGCTCCGCATCTCTCACTCGATCTCCCAAGTAGCCTCCTCCACGGGCCGACCTCTCCACTGCACCTTCACTGAAGCTATATCCTTTGACCTCAACTTTTGAACCTGACGCTCCAAAATAGTTGATGGCTCCATATCATAAGTCAAATCACCCTCCAACTGAACCGTGCTAAAATCCAGAACAAGGGACGGGTCTCAAATATACTTCCGGAGCATAGAAACTTGGAAAATCAGATGCACACTCGACAAGCTGGGTGGAAAGGCAAGCTCATAAGCCACCTCCACAATCCTCTGAAGTACCTCAAGAGGCCAAATGAATCGCGGACACAACTTCCCTTTCTTTCCGAATCTCACAAAACCCTTTGTGGGTGAAACCTTCAACATGACCTTATCACCAACCATGTAGGACACATCTCGAACCTTCCCGTCCGCATAATTCTTCTGCCTCGACTGCGCCATACGAAGTCTCTTCTGAATTACCTTCACTTTATCCAAAGAATCCTGAACCAAATCTATCCCCAATAGCCTATCCTCACCGGGCTCGAACCAACCAACTGGAGATCTACACCTCCTCCCGTACAAAGCCTCATATGGAGCCATCTGAATACTCGATTGGTAGCTATTGTTGTACGCAAACTCCGCAAGCGGTAGAAATCGATCACATGACCCCCCAAAATCAATATGAAAGGCGCATAGCATGTCATCCAATATCTGAATGGTGCGCTCGGACTGCCCGTCCGTCTGAGGGTAAAAAGCTGTGCCTAACTGTACTTGAGTACCCAACTCTCGCTGAACAGACTGCCAAAACTGGGAAGTAAACTGAGTGCCCCAATCTGAAATGATGGAAACTGGGACACCATGCAACCGAACAATATCCCGAATATATATATCTCTACCAGCCGCTCACAAGAATAAATAGTACAACTAGGAATGAAGCGCGCAGACTTGGTCAGCCTATCCACAATCACCCAAATAGCATCGAACTTCTTCAAAGTCCGAGGGAGTCCAGTAACAAGGTCCATAGTGATCCTCTCCCATTTCCACTCGGGAATAACCATCTTGTGAAGCAAGCCACCCGATCTCTGATGCTAATATTCCACCTGCTGACAATTGACACACCGAGCTACAAACCCCACAATGTCCTTCTGCATTCTTCTCCACCAGTAATGCTGTTTAAGATCCTGATATGTCTTCGCAGAACCCGGATGAATGGAATACCGCAAGCTATGGGCCTCCTTCAATATCAACACCCGAAGGCCATCCACATTGGGCAAGCAAATCCGGCCCTGCATCCTCAACACTCCATCATCGCCAATGGTCACATCTCTAGCATCATCATGCTGAAATCTGTCCTTAAGGACAAGGAAATACGGGTCATCATACTGGCGCTCTCTGATGCGATCATATAAGGAAGACCGAGAAACCACACAAGCCGACCCCTGACTGGGCTCCAAAATATCTAAGCTCCCAAATCGATTGGCCAAGGCCGGAACATCAACTGCAAGGGGTCTCTCCCTAACTGGAATATATGTTAAACTCCACATACTCACTGCCTTTCAGATCAAAGCATCAGCCACCACATTGGCCTTTCCCGGATGGTACAATATAGTGATGTCATAATCCTAAAGCAACTCCAACCACCTCCGCTGCCTCAAATTAAGATCCTTTTGCTTGAACAAATGCTGAAGACTGCGATGACCAGTGAATACCTCACAAGATACGCCATACAAATAATTCCTCCAAATCTTCAATTCATGAACTATAGCAGCCAACTCCAAATCATGAACGATGTAGTTCTTCTCATGGGGCTTCAACTGACGAGAAGCATACGCAATAACTCTACCCTCCTGCATTAGTTCACAACCAACCCCAACTCTCGAAGCATCACAATACACAGTATATGAACCTGAGCTCATGGCAACCAATACTGGAGGTGTGGTCAAAGCTCTCTTGAGCTTCTGAAAGCTCTCCTCACACTCGTCCGACCATACAAATAAAGTACCCTTCTACGTTAACTTGGTCACGGGCGATGCGACAGATGAGAATCCCTGAACAACCATCTATAGTAACCTACCAAACCAAGAAAACTACGAATCTCAGTAGCTGAGCATAGTCTGAGCTAAATCTTCACCGCTGATATCTTCTTTGGATCAACCTGAATCCCCTCACTGGACAGCACGTGCCCCAAGAATGCCACTGAACTCAGCCAAAATTCACACTTGGAGAACTTTGCATAAATGTTCTCCTCTCTCAATCTCTGCAACACAATCCTTAAATGCTCCGTGTGCTCCTCCTGACTACGCGAATATACCAGGATATCATCAATGAAAACTATAACAAATGAGTAAAGATAAGGCCGGAACACGTTATTCATCAGATGCATGAATGATGCTGGGGCATTGGTCAGCCTAAAAGACATAACCATGAAATCATAGTGACCATATCTGGTCCTGATGGTCGTCTTAAGAATGTCTGAATCCCTAATCTTTAACTGGTGATAACCCGAATGGAGATCAATATTGGAGAACACTCTCGCTCGCTGAAGCTGGTTGAATAAATCATCAATGCGAGGCAAGGGATACTTGTTCTTAATTGTTACCTTGTTAAATTGCCTATAATCAATGCACATCCTCATTGTGCCATCCTTTTTCTTCACAAACAAGACCGGCGCACCCCAGGGTGACACACTAAACCAGATGAACCCCTTATCTAGGAGCTCCTAAAGTTGCTCCTTTAACTCTTTCAACTCTGCTGGTGCCATACGATACGACATAATAGAAATGGGCTGAGTGATCGACACCAGGTCAATACCATAATCAATATCCCTGTCCACCGGCATGACCGACCGGTCTGCAGGAAATACAATAGGGAAATCCCTCAACACTGGGACAGAACCAATCTGGGAACCTCAGATCCAACATCCCTCACAAAGGCAAGGTACAAAAGAAAACCCTTCCCAACCATACGCTGGGCTTTCAAGAAAGAGATCACTCTGCTAGGAACATACTTAGTCACATCTCGCCACTCGATCCGTGGCACCCCCGGCATAGCCAAAGCGACTATCTTAGCATGACAGTCTAGAATAGCACGACACATAGATAGCCAATACATGCCTAGAATGACATTGAAATCCACCATACTCAATAACAAAAGATAAACTCGGGTCTCCAAACCCTCAATAATCACCACACATGATCGATACACAGGGTCACCACAATAGTATCGCCCATCGGGGTAGATACATGAACACGTAAGGCAAGAAACTTATGAGGAGTACCCAAATAGCGAGCAAAGTATGATGACACATAAGAGTAGGTGGAACCTAGATCAAATAACCCAGAGGCATCTTTGTGACAAACTGAAATAATACCTTATATGACAGCATTGGAGGCAATGGCATCGGATCCACCTGGCATAGCATAAAAATAGGCCTGACCGCCCCCTGATCGACCTTCCCTTCTCGGGCGACCCCTGGCTAACTGATCCCTACCCCTAACTGGCTGGGCGGGTAGTGGTGGAGCAACTAAAGCTGAAGCTGATGACTGGCCCCTCTGCTGGGATGAACTAGCAACACGGTGGGGATACTGCCTCTACATGTGGCCCGCCTTGCTATAATCGCAATAAATCCTGGGTGCTGGGGTAGGTGACTGATGAGAACCCCTCGTACTGGAGTAACCAACAGATGCTCTTAGCGTAGAAGTGACCTGAATAGATGGAGCATGGGATGAGCTCTGAGCTGGGAGGGCACTAAGTAAAGAATGGCCTTGGTGTGCACTATGAGATCTATGACCCGACGCTGCTCCTCGATAACCTGAGCGATCAGACTGACCATGATGGAACTGCCAGCCTCTGCCATGCTGGAACTGGACACTCGAAGGGCCACCACTAAAACTACCAGATCCTCGAGGCCTCTTGGCCTCCCTCTCCTCTCGCTCTTGGTGACGGACAGACTCAATCTCCCTGTAAATATCCACAACCTTGTCGAAGTTAGCACCAGTTACCCTCTCCATGGTCATAAGAATACACAGCTGATAAGTAACACCATCGACAAACTCTCTTGATCTGTCAGAACCAACTAGATGGCATGACAAGCCAACTTAGAGTATCTTAAATCATACTGGGACACATTCATGTCTCCCTAGTGCAACCACTCAAACTGCCTACGCAGCTCCTCCTTGTGAGACTGCGGTACATACTTCTCCAAAAAGAGAACGGAGAACTGCTTCCAGGAAAGAGGTACTGCGTCTCTCAAGATCCTCCCACCAGGTGAATGCAGGTACTGAAAACCGATAAGTAGTGAAAGCCACCCTACTGGTCTCCGAGATACCAGTTCTACGAAGCATCCTCTGACACTTGTCTAGAAAGCCATGGGCATCCTTGCCCTCTGCTCCGCTGAAGGTCGGAGGCTGTAGTCTTCAAAATCTCTCAAACCTACGGTGCGCATCCTTTGGCATGACAAGAACTACATAGTCCTGAGCAGCTGCGACGGCTGGGCTGGATGTGCCCACGGTATCTGAAGCCCCTGCACGACCTGCTCAGGCGTGCGTATGGCGGGAATCTGACTGCCCCTTATGGCCTATAAAGTAGCTGTGGCTGTAGTGGCTGAAACCACCTAAGCTAGGACAGTGCAAGCTGATAATATCTGAGCCAAGGCCTCATGACGACCCGAAATCACAATAGGCACAGCTGGTGCCTGAGCTGGTGCTGCTGGAGGGTCCATAGATGGAGCCTGGTCCTAAATTGGGCAGCTGGTGGATCAACAGGTGTTGCCTTTACTGCTCTGCCTCTGCCACGACCACGACCACGTCCACAGCCTCTTGTGGCCTCAGTGGGTCGCACTGGTGATCATCCACCTCGTCCGGTAGCTCGCATCCTCACCATCAGTGAGAGAATAGAAAAACAAAAGTTTAGTACTCGGATCAACAAGTTCGCAGGACAAGAATTTCAAGAATATGAATTTTTTCCTAAAAGGTTCTGCAGCCTCTCGAGGATAAATACAGATGTCTTTGTACCGATCCGCGAGACTCTACTTAACCTGCTCATGACTCGTGAGACCTATGTAACCTAGGCTCCGATACTAACTTGTCATGTCCCTAACCCCGAACCCGATCGTGATGGCGCCTCTCGTGAAGACAAGGCTAGTCAATAAATAGATTACTCAATCTTAAATAGTTAGATAGCATAATAAAGTTGTAAGCATGATAATATAACACAAAATAGCGAAAAAACCAGCTCGACACTGCCCAAATCGGGGTGTCACAAGTCATCAACAACTACAAATCCTGATACAAGTCTACTAAGTACAGTATCTGATACATCTGTCTGAAAAACATAGAAAATAATAAGATAAAGGAGGCACGGGGGCAGCGGACGCCAACAAATACCTCGTAGTCTCCGAAACACTGCCTGGACTGGGAGGATCAGTACTCAAGAGTGGAATCTACTATGCCTGAATTTGCATACACAGTGCAGGGAGTAATGTGAGTACTCCGACCCAGTGAGTAATAAACATAAATAATGGCTGAAAGTAAGAAAACACAGGAAAAACACAAGGCACTCTATACCAAAGCAGTAAAAATCACTTAAAATCGTAAATTAGTGAAGAATCAAGTAAATTCCCTTTTCCAACTAGTCAAACAAGTAATTAACAGGTAAAAATAATAGAAATCCGATCCTCGGGCAACAACTCGGAATAGTACCAACCCCTCGGGCTCAATATCATAATGATACCAGTCCCTCGGGCTCAATCTCACATCACAATGGGTACCCGCGCTCACTGAGGGTGTGCATACTCCTGTAGACAGCCCAAGCGCAATATCAAGCCACCTCGTGGCATCAAATCTAAGCCCTCAACCTCATGTCAATCAAGTCACCTCGTGAAGTATATGTATATCTCAGGCCCTCGGCCTCATATTAGTACCAGTGTTCCTCACAACATAGGCCTTATGCCTTACTCAGTCCAAAAACCATCACAAGCCCCTCGGGCATTATTAAAATAGTATTTTTAGCCCAAACATTATTTAAAATATCATTTAAGTCTTAAAACTGAGAAAGAGTGGCTGAATAGTAAAATAGTGGAAACTATCAGGACTGAGTTCAAGTATTAAATCAAAACAGTGAGGAAAATATCAATAAATAACCCCGAAGTGTTCAAATAAATGGCACTAGGCCCAAATATGGCATTCAGCCCAAATCATAATGAAAACAGATGAGTCTCAATCAAGTACGTCGTAAAATCATCAATCGGGATGAGCTAAATCACAATCCCTAATAGTAAATGACCCAAGACTCGTCATTGAGCATGTGCCTCACCTCAATATAGCACTACGATGTGCAAATCCGGGGTTTCAAACCCTCAGGACATCATTTACAATCATTACTCACCTCGAACCGGCTAAAACTCTAGCTTGCAACGCCTTTGCCCCATGAATAAGCCTCCACGCATGTCGAATCTACCCAAAATCATAACGAACACGTCAAAATATACTAATGGAACATAGCCCAAGTGAAAACAATCGAAAAATTTCAAAAATCCCGAAATTAGCAAAACCCGAGCCCCGGGCCCACTTCTCAAAACTAAGAAAATTTTACAATATCAGGTTCCTCGTCCTCCCACAAGTTCATACATACCAATAACACAAAAATCGGAGTTCAAATCACCCCTCAAATCCTCATTTAAAACCCTCTTAAACTCAAGCCCTACACCTCCATTTTTAGTCCTTTAATTCCTTAAACTTTTGTCCCAAATGCATAAAATATTACCATACAAGTGTGTTTTAAGTCCAAAATCCTTACCTCAGTGAAGTCTCTTGGATTTCTCTTTACTAAATCGCCCAAAACTACCAATTCCGAGTTTAAAAATAGTTAAACCTTTCAAAAATTGCGAAGTATGAAATATATACCTTCTACCCAGGTATTTCCGCATCTGCGGTCATAAACCCGCTTCTGCGGTACCGCATTTGCGGTCTACTATCTGCTTATGTGGAATTCACTGAAGGGACGAGGTCCCACCTCTGCGAAACACCCTCCGCATCTGCGGTTTCGCAAATGCGGCTACCCTGACCGCTTCTGCGGTTCCTGACCATTTCCTCCTCGATCGCTTCTGCGGCCAAACCAATGCATATGCAGCGCCGCACCTGCGGTCCCCAAACTGCAGGTGCAAAAACACCAGAAGCGGCAATGATTTAATGAAATCTCTCAAGTCCCAAATCTTCCCATTAACCATCTGAAATCACCCTGAGGCCCCCGTGACCTCAACCAAAAGCACAAACAAAACCAAATACCTTATTCAAACTAGTTCCAATCATCGAAATACTTCAAACAACATCAATTCCACCAAATCACATCGAATTCAAGCCTAAGTTTCTAAAATCTTTCAAAATACGCTTTCGATCAAAAACCCAACCAAACCATGTCTGAATGAGCTTAACTTTTGCGCATACATCCCAAATGCCATAACGAAGAAACGACAACTCTCGGAATTCCATTCCCACTCCCAGATCAAAATCTCACCTATCACCAGAAATTGCCAAAATATTAACTTCACCAATTCAAGCCTAATTCTACACCGGACCTCCAAAACTAATTCCGATCACACTCATAGATCATAAACCATCGGAACTCACATCAGAGCCCTCTAACACCTAAGTCAACATCCGGTTAACTTTTCCAACTTAAACCTTTTTAAAAGAGACTAAGTGTCTCATTCCTTGTCAAATCCACTTCGAACACAAACTAATCAACTTGATCACATAAAACACGGATAACAAATTATAAAGAAGCAGAAATGTGGGAAACGGAGTGGTAACTCCTGAGATGACTGGTCGGGTCGTCACATCCTCCTTAACTGAAAATAATGTTCATCCTTGAACGAGTCAAGAAACATACCTGAAGCCTCAAACATGTGGGGATATCTGCTCCGCATCTCTCGCTCGGTATCCCAAGTAGACTTATCCACGGGCCGACCTCTCCACTGCACCTTGACTGAAGCTATATCTTTTGTCCTTAACTTTCGAACCTGACGATCCAAAATAGTTTCTGGCTCAACATCATAAGTCAAATCACCCTCTAACTGAACCGTGCTGAAATCAAGAACATAAGACAGGTCTCCAATATACTTCCAGAGCATAGAAGCATGGAAAACCGGATGCACACTCGACAAGCCGGGTGGCAAGGCAAGATCATTAACCACATCCCCAATCCTCCGAAGTATCTCAAAAGGCCCAATGAACTGAGAACTCAACTTCCCTTTCTTTCCGCATCTCACAAAACCCTTCATGGGCGAAACCTTCAACAAGACCTTCTCACCAACCATGTAGGGCACATCTCGAACCTTCTTGTCCGCATAACCCTTCTACCTCGACGGCGCTATACGAAGTCTCTTCTGAATTACCTTTACTTTATCCAAAGCATCCTGAACCAAATCTGTCCCCAATAGCCTATCCTCACGGGCTCCAACCAACCAACTAGAGATTTATACCTCCTCCAGTACAAAGCCTCATATGGAGCCATCTGAATACTCGATTGGTATTTGTTATTGTAGGCAAACTTTGCGAGCGGTAGAAATTGATCCCACGACCCTCCGAAATCAATAACACATGCGCATAGCATATCATCCAATATTAAATGGTACGCTCGATCTGCCCGTCCGTCTGAGGGGGAAAAGTTATACTCAACTGTACCTGAGTACCCAACTCTTGCTGAACCGACTGCCAAATTTGGGAAGTAAACTGAGTGCCCCGATCTGAATGATGGAAACTGGGACACCATCCAACCGAACAATATCCTGAATATATATCTCTCCGAGCCGCTTTGAAGAATAAGCAGTACAAATAGGAATGAAGTGCACAGACTTGGTCAACCTATCCACAATCAGCCAAATAGCATTGAACTTCTTCAAAGTCCGAGGGATTCCAGTAACAAAGTCCACAGTGATCCTCTCCCATTTCCACTCGTGAATAACCATCTGCTGAAGCAAGCCACCCGGTCTCTAATGCTCATATTTCACCTGCTGACAATTGAGACACCGAGCTACAAACCCCACAATGTCCTTCTTCGTTCTTCTCCACCAGTAATGCTGTCTAAAATCCTGATACATCTTCGCGGCACCTAGATGAATGGAATACCGCAAGCTATGGGCCTCCTCCAATATCAACTCCCGAAGGCCATCCACATTGGGCATGCAAATCCGACCCTTCATCTTCAACACTCCATCATCACCAATGGTCACATCTCTAGCATCCTCATGCTGAACTCTGTCCCTAAGGACAAGCAAATGCGGGTCATCATACTGGCGCTCTCTGATGCGATCATATAAGGAAGACCGAGAAACCTCACAAGCCGACACCCGACTGGACTCTAAAATATCTAAGCTCACATACCGATTGGCCAACGCCTGAACATCAACTGCAAGGGGTCTCTCCTCTACTAGAATATGCACTAAACTCCCCATACTCACTAGCTTTCGGATCAAAGCATCGGCCACCACATTGGCCTTTCCCAGATGGTACAATATAGTGATATCATAATCCTTAAGCAACTCCAACCACCTCCGCTGGCGAAAATTAATGTCCTTTTGCTTGAACAAATACTGAAGACTGCGATGATCAATGAATACCTCACAATATACGCCATATAAATAATGCCTTTAAATCTTCAATGCATAACCTATAACAGCCAACTCCAAATTATGAACGAGGTAGTTCTTCTCATGGGGCTTCTACTGACGAGAAGCATACGCAATAACTCTACCCTCCTACATCAGTACACAACCAATCCCAACTCTCGAAGCATCACAGTACACGGTATATGAACCTGAAGCTGATGGAAAAACCAATAATGGAGCTGTGGTTAAAGCTATCTTAAGCTTCTGAAAGCTCTCCTCAAACTTGTGCGACGATATAAATAGAGTACCTTTGTACGTCAACTTGGTCAAGGGCGATGCGATAGATGAGAATCCCTGAACAAACTGTCTATAGTAGCCTACCAAACTAAGAAAACTACGAATCTCAGTAGCTGAGGACAGTCTGGGCCAAATCTGCACCACCTCTATCTTCTTTGGATAAACCAGAATCCCCTCACTGGACACCATGTGCCCCAAGAATGCCACAGAACTGAGCCAAAATTCACACTTGGAGAACTTTGCATAAAGCTTCTCCTCTCTCAGTCTCTGCAACACAATCCTCAAATGCTCCGCGTGCTCCTCCTGACTATGCGCATATACCAGGATATCATCAATGAAAACTATAAAAACAAGTCAAGATAAGGCCGAAACATGCTATTCATCAGATGCATAAACGCTACTGGGCATTGGTCAGCCCAAAAGACATAACCAGGAACTCATAGTGACCATATCTGGTCCTGAAGGTCGTCTTAAGAATCTCTGAATCCCTGATCTTTAACTGGTGATAACCGGAACGGAGATCAATCTTGGATAACACCTTCACTCACTGAAGCTGGCTGAATAAATCATCAATGCGAGGCAAGGGATACTTGTTCTTAATTGTTACCTTGTTCAATTGCATATAATCAATGCACATCCTCGTTGTGCCATCCTTTTTCTTCATAAATAGGACTGGCGCACCCCAAGGTTACACACTAGGCCAGATGAACCCCTTAGCTAGGAGTTCCTGAAGTTGCTCCTTTAACTATTCCAACTCCGCTGGTGCCATATGATACGGCGGAATAGAAATGGGTTGAGTGCCCGGCACCAGGTCAATACCAAAATCAATATCCCTGTCCGGCGGCATGCCCGACAGGTCTGCACGAAATACATCAAGAAAAACCCTCACAACTATGACAGAACCAATACTGGGAGCATCAGCTCTAACATCCCTCATAAAGGCAAGATATTAAAGACAACATTTCCCAATCATACGCTGGGATTTCAAGAAAGAGATTACTCTGCTAGGAACATACTTAGTCACATCTCACCACTCAATCCGTGGCACCTCCGGCATTTCCAAAGTGACCGTCTTAGCATAACAGTCTAGAATAACGTGGCACAGAGATAGCCATTCCATGCCAGAATGACATCGAAATTCACTATACTCAATAACAAACGATCAATTCGGATCTCCAGACCCCAAATAATCACCTAACACGACTGGTACACACGATCTACCATAACACTATCGCCCACCGGGGTAGATACATGAATAGGTAAGGCAAGAAACTTACAAGGAGTACCCCAATAGCGAGCAAAGTATGATGACACATAAGAGTAGGTGGAATCGGGATCAAATAACACAGAGGCATCTTTGTGACAAACTGAAATAATACCTAAAATGACAGCATCGGAGGCAATGGCATCAGATCTGCCTGGAATAACATAAAAATGGGCCTTGCCACCACCTAATCGACCTCCCCCTCTGGGGCGACCCCTGGTCGACTGATCCCCACCCCTAACTGGCTGAGCGAGTGGTGGTGGAGCAACTAGAGCTGAAGCTAATGACTGGCCCCTTTGTTGGGATGAACTTGCAACACGGCGGGAACACTACCTCCACATGTGGCCTACCTCTCCACACTCACAGCAAATCCTGGGTACTGGGGAAGTGGACTGATGAGAACCCCTCATATTGGAGTGACCAGCAGATGCACTCGGTGTAGATGAGCCCTAAATAGATGGAGCATGGGATGAGCTCTGAGCTGCAAGGGCACTTAGTAAAGAATGGCCCTGTTGTGCACTATTGCATCCATGACACGACGATGCTCCGTGATAACCTGAGCGATCAGACTGACCCTGACAGAATTGCCGGCCTTTGTCGTGTTGGAATTAGCCCCTCGAAGGGCCACCACTAAAATTGCTATATCCTCGGGGCCTCTTGGCCTCCCTCTCCTCTCACTCCTGTTAACGGATAGACTCAATCTCCCTGGAAATATCCACAACCTCCTCGAAGGTAGCACCAGTCACCCTCTCCCTGGTCATAAGAATATGGATCTGATAAGTAAGACCATCGACAAATCTCCTGATCCTCTCTCGATCTGTTAGAACCAACTAGATGCCATGACAAGCCAACTCAGAGAATCTCAACTCATACTAGGACACAGTCATGTCTCCCTGGCGCAACCACTCAAACTGCCTACGTAGCTCCTCCCTATGAGATTGTGGTACATACTTCTTCTAAAAGAAAACAGAGAACTGCTTCCATGAAAGAGGTGCTGCACTAGCAGGCCTGCGTCTCTCAAGATCCTCCCACCAAGTGAATATAGGTCCTGAAAACTGATAAGTAGTAAAAGCGACCCCGCTAGTCTCCAAGATACCAGCTGTACGAAGCATCCTCTGACACTTGTCAAGAAAGACCTGGCATCCTTGCCTTCTGCTCCGCTGAAGGTCAGAGGCTGAAGTCTCCCAAATCTCTCCAACCTACGCTGCTCATCCTCTGGTATGACAAGAGCTACATAGTCCTGAGCACCTACGACCGGCTGGGCTAGATGTGCCCCCGGCGTCTGAAGCCCCTGCACGACCTGCTCAAGCATGCGTGCGGCGGGAGTCTGATTGCCCTTCCCGGCCTGTGAAGTAGCTATGGCTGTAGTGGCTAAAATCGCGTAAGCTAGGCTAGTGTTGTGATGGCCCAAAGGGTCATCACTGGATTTCTCTCTTTTTTCGCACTTCCGAGGCCTTGAAAACCTCACTTTTAGTTGCCTCGATTTGTGTACGCTGTCCGGGCGCGTAGCCGAAAATATGATATGTTAAATTTTTGTGAAAATTTTCACAATGTGGCTTTAAAATGATTAAAGTTGACTTCGGTCAATATTTTTGGTAAACGGACCCGGAATCGTGATTTGACGGTCCCGGAGGGTCCATAGAAAAATATGGGACTCGGGCATGTGCCCGGAGTCGAAATCCGAGGTTTAGAACCCAAGGAAAAGAATTTTTCTGTGAAATTGTTTTTCTAAAATTATTATGGAAAATGGAAATGAAAATTGATTAAAAGACTAAGGTATCGGGCTCGTAGTTTCGTTCTGACCCCTGGAATAAGTCTTAAATATGTGTTAAGCGCCTTTTGTGAATTTTGGTCGAAATCGGACGTCATTTGAGGTGTTTTGGACCTAAATATCTAAAATTTAAAGTTTATGAAGTTAGAATGAAAAATGATGATTTTGAGGTTCGATTCATTGATTTTGATGTTGTTATGGCAATTTGATCGCTTGGTTAAGTCCGTATGAGGTTGTTGAGTTAGTGTGTGTGTTTAGTCAG
This sequence comes from Nicotiana glauca, assembly GCA_026770625.1. NCBI lineage: Eukaryota > Viridiplantae > Streptophyta > Magnoliopsida > Solanales > Solanaceae > Nicotiana > Nicotiana glauca. The sequence goes on along the minus strand of MU770555.1, from coordinate 49,573 downwards.
GAGCCCCGAGGGCTCGGGAGTGTTTCGAAGGTGTACCGGGATGTTTTACACTCAGGAATTGTAGCGTATTTCTCTACAATTTTTGCCCAGCTGCTGCCTTCTTCGTGATCGCGGACTCAATCTCGTGTTCTCATAGCTTTGGACCTTCCCTTCTTCGCATTCACGGAACGGCCCCTACGTTCGCGTACTTACAGCTCTTCCTCAACTGCGTTCGTGTCCCCCCTTTTCGCATTCGCGTAAGGCAATCCCAGGGACCCATCAGTTTCTCTACGCGTTCGCATTTCCACCATCGCGAACGCAATGCCTCCAGCTTCCTCTTCATCGCGAACGCGGTGTGTGTGTTGCGATCGCATAGGGCAAAAAACCCTTCAGTGATTTTTTAAAAACAGAACATTAGATACAGGATTTTCTCCATTTTTCTCACACGGACTCTTCTTCCTCACCCTCCATAGACGATTTTGAAGGACCTTTCCACCATAACTTCATAGGTAAGTGTTCCTAACCACGTTGTCTCTTAATTTAATTAACTAATCACTAATTTCTAAGCCTAAAAACATGAAATCAAAGTAGAAATTAGGGGTTTTGGGTAGAGTTAGGGTTTTGAGAATTTTGGGTGATTCAACCTCAATTTGGGGTCGAATCTTAAAACAAATTGCATATTTGAACTCGTGGGTTTATGGGTGATTGGGTTTTGGTCCGAGCCTTATGTTTGGACCATGTGGGCCTGGTGTCGAATTTTGGTATCTTTGGAAGAATGCTGGGAAATTCATATCTAGGCTATGGGATGTTGCCATTGAGTCTTTATTGATATTATTGAATTAATTATGCCTAGATATCATTATTTCGGAGTCGGATTGTAGAGGAAAGGCAATATTTGAGGATTGATTGCTATTCTTTGGACCGAGGTAAGTGTTTGATCTAACTTTGGATTGAGGGAATAGGATTAGAGTATTATTTGTTAATTGTTAAATGTTGAGTACGGTGTATAGGCATGGTGACGAGTATCTATACACCGGTGTCTAGCATGGCCGTGGGTCCTTGTTTGTGCTTATTTGGGATTTGGTGGTGACTTTTCCTTGTTAATTGGTGGTTTCTATAAGATATGAAGAGAATGAGAAGGAAATATGACTTGTAAACTTCTTGAAGCATTGGCTCGATTTTCTTTTGACTTGATTATAGAGTAAGAAATGAACGTAAAAGAAAGAGATGTGATCATTCCCTTGCCGAGACGTGTAAATTATGGCTGTTGCTCCCTTGCCGGGAAATTTAACTGCTTAGTCGTATTCTCCCTTGCCGGGAAACTATTATATGCTATTAATTAGGATCGTGTGGCACGCCGACTACTTATATATTATGAAATGGGATCGTGTGGCACACCGACCACTTATATATTATGAAATGGGATCGTGTGGCATGCCGACCATTTATATATTATGAAATGGGATCGTGTGGCACGCCGACCACTTATATCTTATGAAATGGAATCGTGTGGAACGCCGACCACTTATATATTATTAAATGGGATCGTGTGGAATGCCGACCACTTATATATTATTAAATGGGATCGTGTGGCATGCCGACCACTTATATATTATGAAATGGGATCTTGTGGAACACCGATCACTTATATATTATGAAATGGGATTGTGTGGCACGCCGACCATTTATATATTATGAAATGGGATCGTGTGGCACGCCGACCACTTATATAGATTATGAGAGCTAATTTAGTTTGTGTTTACTTCTGATAAGTTGTTTTCCTCTGTATTCCCCCTACGCATGTCCCCTCCCTTTTGATTTTGATTGGTAATTTCCGCTGTTATTTCGTTGCACTTGTATATATATCTGCACAGGTTATTTTTGGTAGGTCCTGTCTAGCCTCGTCACTACTTCACCAGAGTTAGGCCAGGAACTTACCAGCATATGGGGTTGGTTGTGCTGATGCTACACTCTGTGCATCTTTTTGCACAGATCCAGGAGAAGCTTTTGGACCACAGCAGTAGGATTTTTGACTTGGAGCTGACTTCAGTCCAGGGACTTATGAGGTAGCCTAGCTGGCGTTCGCGGGCCGGAGTCCCTTTCTATGTTTTCAGTTTGTTTTCATTGTACCGAGACAGACATTTATGTATTTCTATTCAGACTTGTCTATAGCACTCTTTAGTAGTTCGTGAGATAGCGACACCAGTCTTGGGTAGGGAAATATTTAACTTTTGCATTTTGGGTTTTCAGTTATATATATTTTTAAGACTTCCACTTTTATTTAAATGACTTGTTATATTTATATTGTAAATGTTGAGGTGAAATCAGGGAATGTTTAAAATGTCTGGCTTGCCTAGCTCTGATAGTAGGCGCCATCACGACTCCCGATGGTGGGAAATCCAGATCGTCACAAGTGCAAACTGATAATATCTGAGCCAAGGCACCCTGAAGACCCGGAATCACAATAGGCACAGTTGGTGCCTGAGCTGGTGCTACGGAAGGGTCCATAGCTGGAGCCTGGTCCTGAACTGGTCAGCTGGTGGATCAACAGGTGCTGCCTTTGCTGCTCTGCCTCTGCCTCTGCCATGACCACGACCGCGTCCACGGACTTTGGTGGCCTCAGTGGGTTGCACTAGTGGTCGTCCACCTCGTCCGGTAGCTCACGTCCTCACCATCTATGAGAGAATAGAATAACAGAAGTTTAGTTCTCGGATCAACAAGTTCGCACGATAAGAATTACAAGAATATCATGTTTTTCCTAAAAGGTTCTGCTGCCTCTCGAGGATAAATACAGACGTCTCCGTAACAATCCGCGAGACTCTACTAAACCTGCTCATCACTCGTGTGACCTATGTAACCTAGGCTCTGATACTAACTTGTCATGACCCTAGCCCCAAACCGATTGTGATGGCGCCTCTCGTGAAGACAAGGCCAGCCAATAAATAGATTACTCAGTCTAAACTAGTTAGATAGCATAATAAAGGTCTAAGCATGATTATATAACATGAAATAGCGGAAAAACCAGCCCCACACAGCCCAAACCGGAGTGTCACAAGTCATCAGCAAATACGAATACTGATACAAGTCTACTAAGTACAGTATCTGATACATATGTCTGAAGAACATATAAAATAATAAGATAAAGGAGGCACGGGGAGTGCGGACGCCAACAACTACCTCGTAGTCTCTGAAACACCGTCTGGACTGGGAGGATCAGTACTCAGGAGCAGAATCTGCTATGCTTGAATCTGCACACACGGTGAAGGGAGTAATGTGAGTACTTTGACCCAGTGTGTGATAAACATAAATAATGGATAAAAGTAAGAAAACACAAGGCACTATATACCAAAGCAGTAAAAATCACTTAAAACTGTAAATCAGTGAAGAATCAAGTAAATTCTATTTTCCAACAAGTCAAACAAGTAATTAACAGGTTAAAACAATAGAAATCCACTCCTCGGGCAACAACTCAGAACAGTACCAACCCTTCCGGCTCAATCCCATATCAGAATGGGTACCCGCGCTCACCGGGGATGTGCAGACTCCTGGAGGGGCCCCTTACGGCCCAAGCGCAATACCATGCCACCTCGTGGCATCAAATCTAGGCCCTCGGCCTCATGTCAATCAAGCCACCTCATGATGTGTATGTATATATATATATATATATATATATATATATATATATATATATATATATATATATATATCTCTCTCTCTCTATATATATATATATATATATGGTAGTTTTTTTATTTTCGTTTTGTATATACATATTTAAATTCAAAAATAATAACCAATAACTAATTATAAACTAAATAACTGATTATGCAATGTGATTTTTTTTAGGTTGCCACTTGGCTTAAGGAGAGGGCTTTTTCCTCTCCTTTTAATAGTATATAGATAATTTAAAAACTCCAACTTGAAACTACTCCCACCCAATTTGAATGGGTAGTTATTTTTTTAGATACTTATTTTTCATTTTTTATATTTATTAATAAGTTATGTATATTTATTAATCCAAATGAAGTAACCAATTAATATATATATATGGTAGTTTTTTTATTTTCATTTTGTAAATACATATTTTTTATATTTATTAATAAGTTATGCATATTTATTAATCCAAATGAAGTAACCAATTAATACATATATATATATATATATATATATATATATATATATATATATATATATATATATATAGATATATCTCTAGCCCTTGGCCTCATATCAGTATCAGTGTTTTTCACAACATAGGCCCTCGGCGACTCTGCCCAAAAATCATCACAAGCCCCTCAAGATTTAGTAAAACAATATTTTCAACCCAAATATTATTTAAAATATCATTTATGTCTTAAAACTGAGAAAGAGTGGCTGAATAGTAAAACAATGGAAATCATCAGGACTGAGTTCAAGTATTAAATCAAAACAGTGAGGAAAATATCAGTAAATAGCCCCGGAGGGTTCAAATAAAAGGCACTAGGCCCAAGTATGCCATTCAGCCCAAATCATGATGAAAACAGATAAGTCTCTGTCAAATACGCGGTAAAATCATCAATCGGGATGGACTAAATCACAATCACCAATAGTAAACGACTCCACACTCGTCATTGAGCATGTGCCTCACCTCAATATAGCACTACGTTGTGTAAATCTGTGGTTTTAAACCCTCAAGACATTATTTACAATCATTACTCACCTCGAACAGGCTAAAACTCTAGCTCGCGAAGCCTTTGCCCCTCGAATAAGCCTTCACGCACGTCGAATCTATCCAAAATCAGAACGAATACGTCACAATATTCTAAAGGAACAATGTCGAGGCAAAAACAATCGAAAAACATCAAAAATCCCGAAATTAGCAAAACTCGATCCCCGGGCCCACTTTTCGAAACTCAAAAATTTTCACATTATTAGGTTCCTCATCCTCCCACGAGTTCATACATACCAAGAACACAAAAAACGGAGTTCGAATCACCCCTTAAACCCCCATTTAAAATCGTCTTAAACTCAAGCCCTAAACCTCCATTTTTAGTCCTTTAATTCCTTAAATTTTAGTCTCAATCTATGAAATATTATAGTAGAAGTGTGTTTTAAGTCCAAAATACTTACCTCAATAAAGTCTCTTGGATTTCTCTTTAAAAAATGGCCCAAAACTCCCAATTCTGAGTTCAAAAATGGTTAAACCCTTCAAAAATCGCGAAGTATGAAATATATACCTTCTGCCCAGGTCTTTCCCCATTTGCAGTCCTAAACCAGCTTCTGCGGTACCGCATTTGCGGTATACTATCCGTTATTGCGGAATTCACTTAAGGGACAAAGTCTCGCTTTTACGAAACACCCTCCGCATCTGCGGTTCCGCAAATACGGCTAACCTGACAGCTTCTGCGGTTCCTGACCATTTCCTCCTTGACCGCTTCTGTAGCCAAACCAACGCATATGCGGTGCCGCACCTGCCGTCCCCATATCGCAGGTGAGAAAACACCAGAAGCAACAATGATTTTCCTAAATCTCTCAAGTCCCAAATCTTCCCGTTAACCATCCGAAATTACCCCGAGGCCCCCAGCAAGTCAACCAAAAGAACAAACATAACCCAATACCCTATTCAAACTAGTTCCAATTATCGAAACACTTCAAACAACATCAAATCTACCAAATCACATCGAATTCAAGCCTAAGTTTCTAAAATCTTCCGAAGTACGCTTTCTATAAAATTTCCAACCAAACCACGTTCGAATGAGCTGAAATTTTGCACACACATCCCAAATGCCACAATGAAGCTACAGCAACTCTCGTAATTCCATTCCGACTCCCTGATCAAAATCTCACCTATCAACCGAAAATCGCCAAAATATCAACTTCGTCAATTCAAGCCTAATTCTACACCGGACCTCTAAAACCAATTACGATCACACTCCTAAGTCATAAATTACCTACTGAAGCTAACTGAACCATCAGAGCTCACATCCCAGCCCTCTAACACCAAATTTAATATCCGGTAGACTTTTCCAACTTAAACCTTCTTAAAAGAGACCTAAGTGTATCATTCCTTGCCAAATCCACTCCGAACACAAACTAAGCAACTTGATCACATAAAACACGGATAACGAAGCATAAAGAAGCAGAAATGGGGGAAACTGAGCGGTAACTCTTGAATCGACTGGCCGAGTCATCACACCCGAGTTTGGGAATTCCGGGTTGTGATATTTTCATAAGAAAGAGAAGCAAAAGTTAGTTTTAATTTCTTCATGACATAAATAAGTTTACCAAAAATTTATGTATATACTAACTATCACTACTTAAATTAAATCATCTTAAAAAATAAAATCCTCATATAAAATGACAAGTTCCATTATGTTAGTTTAGTTAGATTTGTCTTACTTGAAAATTTTAATTTTCACTGTTAAAATTTATTTTTCACACTTAGATCAATTAAAAGGCAGAATAGCCTCTTAAACATTAGTACTTGTTCCAGTTTGTCATTCCTGTCCTCCCACTTTCCTTGTTTTCATCCAGACACTTTAACTTGTTCAAAGTCTATATTTTAAACCCCTCTCACTATGTATGTATCTCACTTGCTTTACGTGGATGACACATCATATTCCACGTTAATTTTTTTATTTTATCTATTAAAAACACTTATTATATACTATATCCTTAAAGCAAAAGAAAAAAAAATTAATGCCTCCATCTCTTCTCTCTTCCCTCAAATCCACAAATTTCTTCTTCCTTGTCCATCTCATATACCTTCTCCATTCTCATCTCCCTTCTCTATCTCACTATTCCATTGATGAATAGTCATTTAGTTTTTTTTTTAATTAGGCAGATTAACGCCACATTATTCTTAGCAATGAAAATCAAGGCGTTGTCGGAGTCTGATATTGTCTGCTAGTGGCATTGTATTTAGGGGGGGGGGGGGG
>MU770555.1:21731-36234 GCA_026770625.1 Nicotiana glauca | reverse complement strand
AATATTATCCCCGGAGTCAAAATCCGAGATCTAGAACCCGAGTAAAAGAATTTTTCTGTTAAATTATTTTTCTGAAATTATTAAGGAAAATGGAAATGAAAATTTATTAAAAGACGATGGTATCGGGCTCGTATTTTGGTTTTGACGCCCGATAAAAGTCTTAAATATGTGTTAAGCGCTTTCTGTAAAGTTTGGTCGAAATCGAACGTCATTTGACGTGTTTCGGACCTAAATAACTAAAGTTTGAAGTTTATGAAGTTATATTGAAAAATTAGGATTTTGAGGTTTGATTCCTCGTTTATGATGTTATTTTGGTGATTTGATCCCATGGTTAAGTTCGTAGGATGTTGTTGAGTTAGTGTGTGTGTTTGATTAGGAGCCTCTAGGGCTCGGGAGTGATTCAGAGGTGGTTCGGAGTGTTTTTAGCCTTAGAGAAATTGCAGAAAATGCTCAGTTCTGATATCTGGTATGTTGTTCGATGCGATCGCATAGTGTAAATTTCTAGAGCCTAAAATTTGTTCTATGCGATCACAACATCCTTTGTGCGATCGCATTGCCCAGCTTCCCATACCTATGCGATCGCATTGTCCCCCTCGCAATCGCGTATGGAATTTCCCTTGCCCAGTCACAATTACTCTATGCGTTCGTAACTTGTCCCTCGCAATCGCATATCTTTACTCCCTTTACCCTATTCGATCGCATTGCCTTCTCCGCGATCGCATAGGGCATTTTTGCCCAGTGAATTTTTCTTTAAAACATTACACTTAACACGGGATTCCTTCATTATATTCACACGAGTTCTTCTCCTTCACCCTCCATAGACAAGTTTGAAGAACCTCTTCCTCCATAACCTCATAGGTAGGTGTAATTAACTTCATTCCCTCTTAATTTCTTCAACTAATCACTAATTTTCTAGCCCTAAATCATGAAATCAAAGTAGAAATTAGGGGTTTTGGGTAGAGTTAGGGTTTTGAGAATTTTTGATGATTCAACCTCAATCTGGGGTCGAATCTTAAAACAAATTGCATATTTGAACTCGTGGGTTATTGGTGGTTGGGTTTTGGCCCGAGCCTCGTGTTTGGACCATGTGGGCCCGGTGTCGAATTTTGGTATTTTTTGAAGAATGCTAGAAAATTCATTTCTAGGCTATGGGATTATGTTTTTGAGACTTTATTGATATTATTGAATTAATTATGCCTAGATACCATTGTTTCGGAGTCGGATTTTAGAGGAAAGGCGGTATTAGAGAGTTGATTGCTATTCTCGGACCGAGGTAAGTGTTTGTTCTATCTTTGGCTTGAGGGAATAGGACTAGGATATTATTTGCTAATTTCTAAATATGCAGTACAATGTATAGGCATGGTGACGGTTATCTATGCACCGGAGTCTAGCATGACCGTGAGTCTTAATTGTGTTTGACTCGGATTTTGTGACACATCTTCCTTGTTTAATTGATAAGTTTCATATAATGTGAATGGTTGAGGAAGAATTGTGATTGGTATATTATTGGAGCGTTGGCTCGAACTGGAAATTGATAATTGAGAAAGAAGTTATTAAAAGAAGAAGTGTTGGGATTATTCCCTTGCCGGGACACGTAGTCTATTATTGTTGTTGCTCCCTTGCCGGGATTTAAGCGTTATATTTATTCTCCCTTGCCGGGATATTTGTGCTGTTAGTTGTACCCTTGCCGGGTTAAATCGTTATGTTGTTGAATTCCCCTAATGGGGCCTCCTCTACAAAGATTATATGTATTCATTGTGATATGGGATCGTGTGGCACGCCGTCCAATTATGAATTATGAAATGAGATCATGTGGCACGCCATCCACTTATGAATTATGAAATGGGATCGTGTGGCACGCCATCCACTTACGAATTATGAAATGGGATCGTGTGGCATGCCGTCCACTTATGAATTATGGAATGGGATCATGTGGCGCGCCGACCACTTATAAATATATACTATGGGATCGTGTGGCACGCCGACCACTTATATGAGTCATAGTACTGATGTAGTTTTGTTGTTATATCCGTTGATCTATTTTTAGTGTATCCCCCCGAGCATGCCCCTTCCCAGTTTTGTTTGATGTTTTCTGTTGTTATTTCCATTGCCTTTGTATAAATATATCTGCACAGGTTGTTTTTGGTAGGTCCTGTCTAGCCTCGTCACTGCTTCACCGGGGTTAGGCCAGGCACTTACCAGCACATGGGGTCGGTTGTGCTGATGCTACACTCTGTGCATCTTTTTGCACAGATCCAGGAGCAGCTTTTGGATAGCAGCAATAGGATTGCCCGGGAGCTGTCTTCAGTCCAGTGACTCACGAGGTAGCGTAGCTAGTATTCGCAGGCCGAAGTCCCTTCTATATTTTAGTTTGTTTTCTTTGTTTCGAGACAAACAATATGTAATATCATTTCAAACTTGTTTTTAGTACTCTATAGCAGTCCGTGAGCTAGTGACACCAGACTCTAGGTAGAAATGTGTTTCAACTTCCGCAAATTTTATTTCAGTTATATAAGCTTAAAGTCTTCCGGTTTATTTAAAATGCTTATGTTTATTTATATTGTTAAAATGTCATCAGTGAAAGGTTTTGGATATTTGGATTTCCTAGCTCCGACAGTAGGCGCCATCACGACTCCCGATGGTGGGAAATTCGGGTCTTGACAAGTTGGTATCAGAGCTCTAGGTTACATAGGTCTCGCTATTCACGGACCAACTTGGTAGAATCTGAGGGATCGGTACGGAGACATCTGTATTTGTCTCCCGGAGGCTACGAAGTTAGGAAAAGTTTCACTTTTGTTCTTTCTTGTCGTGTGATTCTGTTTTTCAAATACTGATTAACTTTCTACTCTATTCTTTCGCAGATGGCGAGAACACGTGTTTTCTCTTCTACCGCGCAGCAGCCCGAGCCCCCAGCAGCAGCTCCTATCCAGGGCCGACGGCGAGGCTGAGGTCGAGCCCGAGGCCGAGGCCAGGGTAGAGCTCAGCCCCGAGTAGCAGTCCTAGAGGTGGAGCCTCATGTTGACTATGATGGGGAGGTTCCAGCATTAACAACTCTAGTAAGCCCAGCTCAGGTCCCAGAGGGTTTAATAGCCACTCCAGTACTTCAGGATGCTTTGGTCTGACTGGTAGGCTTTATGGAGAGCATCTCTAGAGCGGGTTTGCTTCCTGTAGCACCAGCCACATCTCAGGCTAGGGGAGGAGTTCAGACACCCGCTATGCGTACTCCGGAGCAGGTATCTCCCCAGGCTCATGTCCCAGTGGTTCAGCTAGTTGTGACAGCTAAGCCAGGTATTGCAGCCCAGGCCGGCGATGGAGCGGCTATGTCTTCGGATGCTTTGTGGAAACTTGATCGGTTCTCCAAGGTCTTTACCACCACATTTAGCGGTGCTTCATCAGAGGATCCACATGATTTCCTATTCAGCTGCCATGAAATCCTTAGGACCATGGGTATTTGTGGAGACCAACGGGGTCGATTTTGCCACTTTCCAGCTTGCAAGATCTGCCAAGACTTGGTGGAGGGATTATTGCCTATCTAGACCAGAAGGGTCTCCAGCATTGACATGGGATCAGTTCACGGAGTTGTTTTTGGAGAAGTTTCTCCCAGTCACTCAGCAGGACGCACTTCGCAGGCAGTTTGAGCGACTCCATCAAGGTACTGTGACAGTTACACAATATGACACTTGGTTTATTGACTTGGCACGCCATTCTATTGTTATACTCCCCACAGAGCGAGAGAGGGTGCGACGATTTATTAATGGATTGATTCAGCCGATCCGTCTCTAGATGGCCACGGGAGCTGGTAGTGAGATTTCCTTTCAAGAGGCGGCCAATGCGGCCTGCAGAGTTGAGATGTCCCTCGCAAGGGGAGGCGGTCAGGTGTCAGATAAGAGGCCTCGTCATTCTGGTAGGTTCAGTGGTACCTCGTTTGGAGGTGGGGATTCTTACGGTAGATGCCATCCTCCGAGGCCCCTTTAGTTAGCCCTTCAGGTCTCATACGGTACTTGAGGTGGTAGTGGCTCTCAGCGGCAGTCTTCTGAACATCAGTTCTTCAGTTCATCATCAGCACCTATCAGCGCACCACCACTCCGTTATTCTCAGCAGCCGAGGGCTTGTTACACTTGTGGCGACACGATACATATTGCCAGCTCCCAGTAGCAGGATCCTCGTCCTATGATTTAGGCATTAGGTGATCCACAGGCCGCCCAGCCAGCTAAAGTTGGGGGTAGGGATCATAGAGATGGAGGCAAAGACCGTAGAGGTAGAGCTCGAACCGGCAGAGGTAGGGGTCAGCCAGTAGCCGATCGTCCCAGAGACATGGTTTGGGGAGGTGGGGCATAGCCACGGCGTTATGCTTTGCCAGCCAGGCTAGAGGCAGAGTCTTCAGATGCTGTCATTACAGATACTATTATGGTCTGTGATAGGATGCTTCAGTGTTATTTGACCCTGGGTCTACGTAATCATATGTGTCGTCTTATTTTGCACCCTACCTGACTATGCCCAATGATGTTTTGGGTATTACTATTTATGTTTCTACACCAGTGGGTGATTTTATAGTGGTCGACCGAGTTCATCGTTCTTGTGTGGTAGTGTTTGAGGGTCTTGAGACCCGTGTTGATTTATTACTTTTAGACATGGTAGATTTCAATGTTATATTAGGGATGGATTGGTTGTCCCCGTATTATGCTATCTTGGATTGTCACGCCAAGACCTTGACCTTGGATTTGCTAGATTTGCTTGGATTGGAGTGGAAAGGGACCCCAGGTCTTGCCACCCGCAGTGTTATTTCATATGTAAAGGCTTGACGCATGGTCGAGAAGGGGTGTTTAGCTTATTTGGCATATGTTCGCGATTCCAGCACATGTGTCCCTTCTATTGACTCTGTTCCTATTGTTCGGGAGTTCCCCGAGGTTTTCCCATCAGACCTGCCGGGTATGCCGCCCGATAGGGATATTGATTTTTGTATAGATCTGGCCCCAGGCACGCAGCCCATTTCTATTCTGCCGTATCGCATGGCCCCGCTAGAGTAGAAGGAGTTAAAGGACCAGTTGCAAGACTTGCTAGAGAAGGGTTTTATCAGGCCTAGTCTTTCTCCTTTGGGTGTGCCAGTGTTATTTGTGAAGAAGAAGGATGGATCGATGAGGATGTGCATTGATTACTGGTAGTTGAATAAGGTGACGATTAAGAACAAGTATCCACTGCGGAGGATTGATGATTTCTTTGACCAGCTGCAGGGTGCGAAGGTGTTTTCAAAGATCGACTTGAGATCTGGCTACCATCAGATGAGGATTAGGGCATCTGATGTCCCTAAGGCAGCATTTCGCACGCGATATGGGCATTATAAGTTTTTGGTCATGTCGTTTGGGTTGACCAATGCCCCAGCAGTATTTATGGAGTTGATGAACCGAGTGTTCAAGCCTTATCTAGATTTGTTCGTGATAGTATTTATTGATGATCTTCTGGTGTACTCCTACAGTCGGGAGGAGCACGAGCAGCACCTCAAAGTGGTTCTTCAGACTCTGAAGGATAATCAGTTGTATGCTAAGTTCTCAAAGTACGAGTTCTGGTTGAATTCGGTTGCATTTCTGGGTCATGTTGTATCGGCAGAGGGTATTCAGGTGGACCCGAAGAAGATTGAGGCAGTCAAGAACTGGCCTCGACCAGCATCAGCTACTGAGATTTGGAGTTTCTTGGGGTTAGCAGGTTATTATCGTCAGTTCGTGGAGGGGTTTTCATATATAGCAGCCCCGATGACCATATTGACCCAAAAGGGTGCCCAATTCAGGTGGTCAGACGAGTGTGAGGAGAGCTTTTAGCAGCTCAAGACAGCTCTGACTACGGTACCGATATTGTTTTGCCCGCAGGCTCAGGGCTTTATATCGTTTATTGTGATGCTTCCCATATTTGGCTTGGTGCAGTATTGATGTAGGACAGCAGAGTCATAGCCTATGCTTCGAGGCAGCTGAAGATCCACGAGAAGAATTATCTGGTCCATGATCTAGAGCTGGCAGCCATTGTTCATGCTTTGAAGATTTGAAGGTATTATCTATATGGTGTGATATGTGAGGTGTACACGGATCATAAGAGTCTTCAATACTTGTTCAAGCAAAAGGAGTTGAATTTGAGGCAGAGGAGTTGGTTGGAGTATTTGGAAGACTATGATATTACTATCTTATACCACCCGGGGAAGGCCAATGTTGTGGCCGATGCATTGAGTAGGAAGTCCGCCAGCATGGGTAGTCTTTCCTATGTTCCGGTCAGCCAGAGACCACTTGCTTTGGATATTCAGGCCTTGGCCAATCGGTTTGTGAGGTTGGACATTTCTGAGCCTAGCAGAGTGTTAGCTTGCACGGTCTCTCATTCTTCTTTACGGGAGCGTATCCGTGATCGGCAGTTTGATGATCCCCATTTGTGTGTCCTGAGAGACACGGTGCAGCGTGGAGGTGCCACGAAGGTGACTTTAGATGATGATGGTGTTTTGAAGTTGCAGGGGCAAGTTTGTATGCCCAATGTCGATGGGATTCGAGAGTTGATCTTAGCGGAGGCCCATAGTTCTCGGTATTCTATTCACCCGGGCTCCGCGAAGATGTATCAGGACTGGCGGCAGCATTATTGGTGGCGTAGGATGAAGAAAGATATTGTTTCATATGTGGCTCGGTGTTTGAACTATCAGCAAGTCAAGTATGAGCATCAGAGGCCTAGCGGTTTGTTCCAGAGGATTGAGCTTCCCGAGTGGAAGTGGGAGAGGATTACCATGGATTTCATTACCAGACTTCCGATGACTCGGAAGAAGTTTGATGCTATTTGGGTCATTGTTGATAGGCTGACCAAGTCAGCGCATTTCATTCCTGTTGCAGCCACTTATTCATCAGAGAGGTTAGCCGAGATCTACATCAGAGAGATTGTTCGCCTTCATGGGGTGCCGGCACCTATCATTTCGGACCGGGGTACGTAGTTCACCTCATGCTTCTGGAGAGAAGTTCAGCAGGAGCTAGACACCCAGGTTTAGAAGCGTTCCACCCTCAGACGGGCGGCCAGTCTGATAGGACTATTCAGATATTGGAAGATATGCTCCGAGCCTGTGTCATTGATTTTGGAGGCTCATGGGATCAATTTTTTCCTTTAGCAGAGTTTGCCTACATCAACAGCTACCAGTCCAGCATTTAGATAGCTCCATATGAGGCGTTGTATGGTAGGCGAAGTCGGTCTCCAGTGGGATAGTTTGAGCCTGGAGAGGCTCGGTTATTGGGTACAGATTTAGTCCAGGAGGCCTTGGATAAGGTCAAGATCATTCGGGACAGGCTTCGTTCGGCTCAGTCGCGGCAAAAGAGTTATGCGGACGGGAAGGTTCGAGATGTGGATTTCATGGTTGGTAAGCAAGTATTGCTCCGTGTATCGCCTATGAAGGGCGTGATGATATTTGGGAAGAAGGGCAAGCTTAGCCTTAGGTTCATTGTCCCATTTGAGATTCCTGATCATGTGGGAGAGGTGGCCTACAGACTTGCCTTGCCACCTAGCTTGTCAGCCGTACATCCAGTGTTTCATGTGTCCATGCTTCGGAGGTATCACGGCGATCCAGCCTAAGTGTTAGATTTCAGCACTGTCCAGTTGGACAACAATCTATCTTACGAGCAGTAGCTGGTAGCTATCCTGGACCGGCAGGTTCGACAATTGAGGTTGAAGAGTTTTCCTTCAGTGCATGTCCAGTGGAGAGGCATCGACCTGGAAGTCCGAGTCTGATATGCGGAGCCGTTAACCTCATCTATTTCCTGACTCGGGTACTTCTTTCTTTTGTCCGTTCGAGGACGAACGGTTGTTTCAGAGGTGGAGGATGTGACGACCCAAAGGGTCATCACCTGTTTCCTCATTCGTTTCGTGCTTCTAAGGCCTTAAAAACCTCACTTTTAGTTGCCTCAATTTGTGTGCACAGTCTGGGCGCATAGCCGAAAAGCTTTTATGTTGAAAGATGTGGATTCTGTGAAATTTTTGAAGAATTTTGATACTAATATAATTAAAGTTTACTTTGGTCAACGCTTTGGGTAAACGACCTGGACCCGTGATGTGGCGGTCTCGGAGGGTTCTTAGAAAACTATAGGATTCGGGCATGTGCCTGGAGTCGAAACCCGAGGTCTAGAACCCGAGTAAAAGAATTTTTCTGTTAAATTATTTTTCTGAAATTATTAAGAAAAATAAAAATGAAAATTTATTAAAAGGCTATGGTATCGGGCTCGTATTTTGGATCCGACGCCCGATACAAGTCTTAAATATGTCTTAAGCGCTTTCTGTAAAGTTTGGTCGAAATCGGACGTCATTTGACGTGTTTCGAACCTAAATAACTAAAGTTTGAAGTTTATGAAGTTATAATAAAAAATGAGGATTTTGAGGTTTTATTCCTCGTTTATGATGTTATTTTGGTGATTTGATCGCACGGTGAAGTTCTTAGGATGTTGTTGAGTTAGTACTTGTGCTTGGATAGGAGCCCCGAGGGCTCGAGAGTGATTCGGAGGTGGTTCGGGGTGTTTTTGGCCATAGAGAAATTGCAGAAAATGTTCAGTTCTAATATCTGGTACGTTGTTCTATGCGATCGCATAGCTTCTCCCGCGATCGCATAGTGTAAATTTCTAGAGCCTAAAATTTGTTCTATGTGATCGCAACATCCTTTGTGCGATCGCATTGCCCAGCCTCCCATACCTATGCGATCGCATTGTCCCCCTCGCGATCGCATCACTTTACTCCCTTTACCCTATGTGATCGCATTGACTTCTCCGCAATCGCATAGGGCATTTTTGCCCAGTAAATTCTTCTTTAAAATATTACACTTAACACGGGATTCCTTCATTATATTCACACGAGCTCTTCTACTTCACCCTCCATAGACAAGTTTGAAGAACCTCTTCCTCCATAACTTCATAGGTAAGCGTTCCTAACTTCATTCCCTCTTAATTTCCTCAACCCTAAATCATGAAATCAAAGTAGAAATTAGGGGTTTTGGGTAGAGTTAGGGTTTTGAGAATTTTGGGTGATTCAACCTCAATTTGGGGTCGAATCTTAAAACAAATTGCATATTTGAACTCGTGGGGTTATGGGTGATTGGGTTTTGGCCCGAGCCTCGTGTTTGGACCATGTGGGCCCGGTGGCGAATTTTGGTAATTTTGGAAGAATGCTAGGAAATTCATTTCTAGGCTATGGGATTATGTTTTTGAGCCTTTGTTGATATTATTGAATTAATTATGCCTAGATACCATTGTTTCGGAGTCGTATTGTAGAGAAAAGGCGGTATTAGAGAGTTGACTGCTATTCTCGGACCGAGGTAAGTGTTTGTTCTAACTTTGGCTTGAGGGAATAAGACTAGGATATTGTTTTCTAATTGCTAAATGTGGAGTACGGTGTATAGGCATGGTGACGGTTATCTATGCACCGAAGTCTAGCATGACCGTGAGTCTTAATTGTGTTTGACTTGGATTTTGTGATATATCTTCCTTGTTTAATTGATAAGTTTCATATAATGTGAATGGTTGAGGAAGAATTGTGATTGGTATATTATTGGAGCGTTGGCTCGAACTGGAAATTGATAATTGAGAAAGAAGTGATTAAAAGAAGAAGTGTTGTGATTATTCCCTTGCCGGGACACGTAGTCTATTATTGTTGTTGCTCCCTTGCCGGGATTTAAGCATTATATTTATTCTCCCTTGCCGGGATATTTGTGCTGTTAGTTGTACCCTTGCCGGGTTAAATCGTTATGTTGTTGAATTCCCCTAATGGGGCCTCCTCTCGAAAGATTATATGTATTATTCATTGTGATATGGGATCGTGTGGCACGCCGTCCACTTATGAATTATGAAATGGGATCGTTTGGCACGCCGTCCACATTTGATTTATGAAATGGGATCGTGTGGCACGCCATCCACTTATGAATTATGGAATGGGATCGTGTGGCGCGCCGACCACTTATAAATATATACTATGGGATCGTGTGGCATGCCGACCACTTATATGAGTCATAATATTGATGTAGTTTCATTGTTATATCCGTTGATCTGTTTTCACTGTATCCCCCCGAGCATGCCCCTTCCTAGTTTTATTTGATGTTTTCTGTTGTTATTTCCATTGCCTTTGTATAAATATATCTGCATAGGTTGTTTTTGGTAGGTCCTGTCTAGCCTCATCACTACTTCGCCGGGGTTAGGCCAGGCACTTACCAGCACTTGTGGTCGGTTGTGCTTATGCTACACTCTGTGCATCTTTTTGCACAGATCTAGGAGCAGCTTTTGGACAGCAGCAGTACGATTGCCTGGGAGTTGTCTTCAATCCAGGGACTCACGAGGTAGCCTAGGTGGCGTTCGCAGGCCGAAGTCCCTTCTATGTTTTAGTTTGTTTTCTTTGTTTTGAGACAAAAAGTATGTAATATCATTTGAGACTTATTTTTAGTGCTCTATATCAGTCCGTGAGCTAGTGACACCAAACTCTAGGTAGAAATGTGTTTGAACTTCCGCAAATTTTATTTCAGTTATATAAGCTTAAAGTCTTCCGCTTTATTTAAAATGCTTCCATTTATTTATATTATTAAAATATTATCAGTGAAAGGTTTTGGATATTTAGCTTACGTAGCTCCGACAGTAGGCACCATCACGACTTCCGATGGTGGAAAATTCGGGTCGTGACAATTAACTATATAATAACTTAAAAATAACTGGAATAGTCGGTTAAAAAAAATTATAAGTTGTACCGTTTGCATATCAGACATAAAGGTAATACAGGTTCCATCTTTCAGATTCAATGAGTGCTTCAGAAGCTCCAGAAACCATGTCCATGTCAAGGTGTTTTCCTTATCAACTGCAGCCCAAGCTAAGGGATAGAAATGATTCTGACAATCTTGTGCAACAGCCACCAATAATTGCCCCTTACAATGACCCTTTAAGAAAGTATCATCTAGTCCAACGAATGGTCTCAACCCTTGTTTGAACCCCAACTTCATTGAATTGAAGCATATGTACATTCTAAGAAATCTTCTTTTACCTTCAACCATGGCATCTTTTGACAAATTAATAACCACATCACTACCATGATTGCTCTCCCTAATCTCATTTGCATATGCTTCTAATCTGTTGTAGTGATCTAAAAAGCTTCCTTGCAATTGCTAAAGTGCCATCCTCTTAGTCTTTTCAATGTGGAGTTATATACATTCAATGAAAATTGATTTTTCAAATCTAGTTTCATATCATTTATCTTGTATTTGGGGTTATTCTGCACCTTACTATTGAAATATTCAGCTAAAGTTTTTGTTTTGGCTCTAGAATTCTCAAATGCATCTTTATAGTTGTGGTCTATCTTCAATGTTTTTATCTTAAAGCCAGGACCCTTCTTGTCTTCAGAAATGAGGCATACAAAAGGGCAGCCTACTACATATCTATACCTTACTCTTATTTTATCACTTTTTCTAAGCTTCAATAGTTTGGAATTTGCAATAGCATAGAAGTTCATGACTTTGTTGGCCTCTTCCGAGTCCTTAAATGTCAAAGACTTATCAAGCTCTTTGTAGTGACTAAGCTTATCATTAACTTCTTTACCCTTTTGCATCCTAAGTAACTCTAATTCTTCAAAATCATATTCACTAGCATCTGAATCATAATTTGAACTTTTATCACCATCAGATTCACAATCAGTACCTAATTCACACTGATATTGACCTAAAATTGGCTCTTCGTGGTCCCTCATATTGAAATATCTATAATAAAAAAACAGAAGAAAACATAGAGGGACCACATGAATCATTAAACAACATTGACGATAAAATACTGAACATACAATTAAATTACTGCATATAATATAGTGGAAAGAATAAAGCACACACTTTAACAGATAAAGCACATGTTTTGTTGATTTCAAACCACAGTGGAAAGCAAAAAACACTGTCTTTAAGAAGAAATGCACATGATTCTGTCGATTTCAACAACCCAACCTTTACCACACTATGATAAAAAATGTGAAAAGGACACTTGTAGCCAAAAACGATGTACACCCAGAGCATAAATTGACACCACATAAGAAAGCAATAAAGATAACAAATAAAAAGAGTACAAGAACCACATGCAAACACTATACACTAGAAGCCATGATCAGAAATAGCAGAACATGATAAAACCCTAGAAAAATTACAAAAAAATTTGAAGTTCGAGAGAGAGACCCAATAAATAAAAGGGAAAATTACCTGAATACTTTAGATGATCTTCAATTTGTGTTGTTAAACCTTGCTCGATTTTATCATCCCCTCTCCTATCAAATCGCTACGGAAGAACAGACATAGAAGAACTTAGGTTTTTTTTTTTTGAAATGGGGGTCTTCTGCCTTCGCGTTGATATTTGGAATCCGCTTATTTGGAACTAGAGCCGATTTATGAAATGACCCGCTTATGTGGCTACCATGTCATGGCTTATGTGGATGCCATATAGGATACAAAGTGCTGATTGGAATGAGCCGTTAAGTTGAAGGCATTAGTGGCCCATTTTGCTAACGGGGAGGATATTTTTGGCTCAGTTTACTAACGGAGGACATAAGTGAGCTATATACCATAGTTTAGGGATATTATTGGACCTTTTCTGTTCTGCCTAATTAAAGTTATAAAGTTCAGTTACGATCTTTCATAATAAACTATTTATCTAGTTAAAAAATATAACTATAAAGTGAAACTTTATATTCTTTATTAATAATTTGATGTCCAAAAATACTTCATAAAAAAGATTGGTCAAATGCAAATTGTAGTTCTAATATTGATGTTCTCAAATAGATTGATCAAATACAAATCGCTATCGTTCAAAGCTAATTTTTTTAAAAAACAATTTCTTATGAAAAATACTTTTCAAAATAAACGGACTTTGGGAAGCTCAACCGAAAAAGCTCTTAATCTCTTATTTGCTTAATTAGTAATTCTTGATCTAACTGTCTGACATTAGATTGTTTAGTACTAAACTTCAAACTACTCATGTGAGTCATTTCGCTTTTCGAGATTTAAACTTTGTAAACGTTGATTAATATTAATTTGAAATGTACATTTTTATCAAGATATGAGAAGGATTGCAACTTATAGTACTTTTTGTATAGTTTTTAAAATAATCGAAATTGTAACCTTAAAATGTCGAGTTAATTTAATTCAATTTAGATTCAAAGATTAATCAAACTGGCTCTAAAAAAGTGAAAAGATTCACACAAACAGGAATGCAGTGAGTACCAAAAATATAAGAATTTGGCAAAGAGTTCGAAAAATTAGCAAACACTCAATTCAACCCTCTTGTGTGTTTTATCATTTATGTGATCGATTTTTGCATTTTCCCGCGTTTTATATTTTGTGATATATGGTTGAGTATTCTTTTTGTTTGCATTGTACTATGACTTTAGTACAATAAATTTAAAATTGATTAATCACCCATAAAATTAATTTTATTCCAAATAATTAGCCAATCGTCTTAAATTTGGAAAACTTGCGAGAATATATGTAAAATTAGGAGTCCATGGTATAATATAAATGAGGAAAATATATGACAATGGAATATTAATTAAATGCGTTCATTCTTTATGTGTTTTAAAATCTTATTAATTGTAGCCTCTTTAATTAGGACCATTTGAGAATATATTTGTTGGTTACCCAAGTACAAGTAAGTATACGTGGCAGTTATAGTCGGATGTCGAATCCAAGATAATCAATTAACCAAACTAACTAAAATCAAATAATTATCTAAGATAATCAAAAATATTTTTTTTTCTGCTAAACGACTTTTGTCGAAGTTAAACAAGTAATTCGCTAATTTATCAAAGATGCAGTGTGTTTTTAGATTTTACTCAGAGGAGATCAAGATTTCAGGGTTGTGGTCGTTTTATCAATCCTATTAAGTTCAATAACCAGACTTATTTATCCAGATTATCAATGGTTGCTAATTGACCGGATCGTTTATATGAATAGAACGTCCCCATAATACTACTCGTCTATCGACAATATATCAATCTACATTTCTATGGTATTGAATCTCTCATGAACGAATATAATACAACATTCAACTATGCAAGACTGTTAGGTCTATTCCTATCCTAACCGCGAAATCGTTTTCCGAGCTGCAGATTCAAAAGTAAGCGTTCTTTAATCGTACTCTAATCTAAACACGGCTTTCCCGAGCATAGCATAGATAGTAGGTTATATTGGTAGCTACAACAATTCACAAGTTAAGACTAGAATTAAAAAAAAAATCACAAGATGATTATTCGAATTAATAAAGATTTATTTAATAACGTTAATAATCATGTCAACCACAACCCTAGAAATTAGAGTGCTTAGCCACTTATGTTCGTAGTAACAATTTTTCAAGTATTTTGTATAAACAAATTACAAAGAAAAGATGAAGCAATGAAGTACTCGATGATTTTCTCCTCCAAAAGTTGTTCCACGTGATGTTTTTGCCTCAAAAATAATGTTCCTTAAGTCTTCTCCCTTCCAAACTAGTATACCCCCCTGTAAAAC
>MU770555.1:6243-20720 GCA_026770625.1 Nicotiana glauca | reverse complement strand
GGGGGGGGGGGCTTCTCCTAATTCGGATGGGAGAAGCTAATATTTTTTGTTCTAATCCCGGTCTGGCGAAGTTAATCTCACTTCACTATCCGGGACTTGGGAACCAAACATATACTTCCTCTAGATTTTTTCTATTTTTACTTCACTTTGTATGAAAACTTTCCAAATCACTTCCAATTGACTCTTATACATATAAATAATATTATTAAACTCGAGTCACAAATATTCACACTAACGTTAACAAAATTGAGACATAATGCAAGGAAAATTACATTAAAAAAATGAATATTTAGCCAAACATCAATTTCATTTGAGCTTTTGCGTATGTCCTTTTTCTCGGATCTCAAAAGGGGAATGATATTAAATGCATATATCAATTTAAGATATTGCCTATTATAATGGAGGCAAATTTAGAATAATATATTTCCTAATTAAATAGGAGTCAGATATTTCAGTTTGTAGTAGGTAAAAACATTAAAATAAAAGTTTTAACTTTCCAAGAAAATTTCTATACTAAGATTTGTTACTAACTACTTTTATACATTTTTTATATCAAACCAACAAATATTTATAACCTCAACCAAAGAAATAGGGATAGATCAAAGAGAAAAAAATGGGGAGATCAGTTTCAACTTCTTCATCAATCTCACTAGTCTTGATTTTTCTATTAAGTGTTGATCTATTTGGTGCAAAATTAAGAGCAAATGCTGTCGCTCAAATAATTCAAATAGCTTGTGATTCCTCTACTGTAAGAGATTTTTGCTACAATGTTATGGAGAATGATCTAGACGCTCCTGGGGCAGTAAGTAAGGCCCAACTTGAACTTATTACAATTGGAATGGCAGAAAGAAAGTACACAAAAATTGCAAGGAAGATGTTGACAATCACTTTTAGGGAAACAAATCCAGAATATTATAAAGTTTACAGGCATTGTCTCCATCATTTTTAACTTGTGAGACCACACTTTCAGAATTTGGTCGCAACCTTATTCGTCAATGGTGATTTGGATCTAGCGTCTCAAAACGCCATGCTTCCTGTATTCGTGTGTATGGGTGATTTCAAAGAATTTCCAAATGTTCCAAATCCTTTTGCTGAAGATAATTCTAATATGTATTACTATTTTTAACTTATAAGGGATATTTATTACGCACCTTTGAGCTAAGGAATTTGAAGAATATATTTTCTCTTATGATTGTATGCTTCACAAACTCATGAATTATATTCATCAACTTTATTTAATGAACTTATATATAAATATTGTTTGTTATCTTTGGAAATTCCTAATTAAGCAATTTTCATTTGAAAAATGCTTGAAAGTTGTCGTTGATTAGAAGCAGGGAAGGTGGATTTCCTATCATGATTATATGCAGCTAAGCTCCTTAATTCTAGGGGTTATAAAATTTTCACCAGTATTATACGTATTTTAAATTGATTTTACTGATTATTCGTATTTGGTTCTTTAGTTATATCAAGTACTAATTGTTCGAATATATAGTCGACAATTGAATATTATCTACGAATGTTAACTCAAACTGAAAAGGAGGTAATAAATGATGAAAAGTATATATTTATGAGTATACTTACATATTAATTCTTCTGTGTGTTGCGGAATATTATGTGATTTTTGAAGTAAAATATGTTCATTATATGATTCTTATGTGTAGGAACGAGTTTGGATGATAAAGGATCAAGGATATCAATTTGACACAAAAAGAAAGAGATGGAAATAATTGGGAGCTCATCCAATCTCGTGCGTGGCACGAAAACGGACGCGAAAAAGGAGAAAACTGAAGGCACAAAACAGCGAAGTGAAGCGAGGCACGGATCACTCACTGTAAAATTGCGAAAGCTGAGTTTGTGTCCATGGGCGCGAGGCGCGAAGGCAGACGCGGATTCCAGCTCTCTTATCCGAGATTGGATTGTATTGGACAGCCCTCCGCCCTACTTTGGTCATATAAATTGTCACTACCCGGAATTCCTACCCTCGGGACCGTGATGACACCTAACATTTCACTTGCTAGGCAAGCCAATGTTAGAATAGTTTTTTTTTTTCCTTTTTTGACAATTCAAATTAAATAATAACTAGGAAACTGAATAAACTGAAATAGAGTGAGAAAATCATAACAACAACGATATCTAGATACAATACCAGAACTGGTGTCATAGCACACGAGCGACTAGAGTAGTATAAATAATGGTCTGAATATAAACATGTCTGTCTAAAATAAATAAACAGCTAGAATAAGGTAGAAGGGGACTGCTACGAACGTCTTGTAGCTATACCTCAACTCTCCATCAGACAATCAATCCGAGCAATCTACTGACCACCGTTAGGACAGACTCAAAAATTTGCACAAGAAATGCAGAGAGTAGTATGAGTACAACCGACCCCATCTACTCTGTAAGTGTCGAGCCAAACCTTGACTAAGTAGTGAAAGTTCTAAGGTGGGCCACTTACAATAACTTGTACGCAGTATAATAATAATAATAATCGAAAAGGAACACAAGAAAAGTAAGGCAGCTAGCTGATGAAAATAAACTCAATCCTCGAAATTAGTCGTAACGACCCGGCCGGTCGTTTTGAGAGTTTTAGCCCCGTTCTCCTATTTTCTAATTTTTAGTATTCTACAATTGTACTATAACTTATCAGGTTAGTTGGTTCGGCTCCGAAGTGATTTCAGAATGAATTGAGATACTTAGTCTCTTATTTAAAATCTTAAGTTTAAAAAGTTAACCGGATGTTAACTTATATGCAAACGACCTCGGATTGGAATTTTGATAATTCCGTTAGTTTCGTTAGGTGATTTTGGACTTAGGAGCGCGTCCAGATTGTGTTTTTGAGGTCCATAGTTGAATTAGGCTTGAAATGCCGCAAGATATAATTTTGAAAAGTTTGACCAAGAGTAGACCCATTCATATCTGGGTCGGATAGGATTTTCGGAAGTTGGAGCAAGTTCGTAGTGTCATTTATGACTTGTGTGCAAAATTTAAGGTCAATCGGACGTGATTTGATAGGTTTTAGCATCGTTTGTAAAATTTAGAAATTTTAAAGTTTATTAGGCTTGAATCTTTGTGTAATTCTTATTTTTGATGTTGTTTGAGGTAATTTGAGGTTTTGACTAAGTTCGTATCGTGTTTTAAGACTTGTTGGTATATTTAAGCGCGATCTCGAGTGGCTAGAGTGAGTTTCGGGGTGAGCTTTGAGCGAGTTCGGGTATTCGACACACTAAAGTTGTTCTAGAACTTGGGAAGTGTGGACCGCACATTTTCGAGTGCTGAGGCACAATTTTGAGTGCTGTCATAGAAGAAAAAGTGCTGCAGCAGATGAAAAAGTGCGGAGTGCAGAGAATTTCATCTGCGGCCGCACTTCAGGGATTTCGCAGATTCGATGGTCCAATTTCGGAAGCTTATATCTTTTGATCTACAAGGAATTTGGAGATGATTCAACAATAAAAATTATATCCCTTTGAATCTAGTTTCCACAAAAGATATAGAAATAATCATTTGTGCACCTGTAGAGAAATTTATAGCCAATTTACTGAAGCCTGGTAGTGGAGAGGTTGTGAAGTGCGGCCGCACAATTTTTGTGTGACCACACACTTTGAAATGTGCCGCCGCACTTGGAAATATGCAGACCGCACATTGGGAGGTCAGAGGTTGTACTATATAACCGGGGCTTAGGGTAATATTTCATTTTTCGACCTAGAGAGCTAGGTTTGTGATGATTTTTTGCGGGTTTTCAAGAAATTCATCAGGGTAAGTGATTCTAACTTGGATTTGGTTAATATACATGAATATATCATTTTTTTATCATACAATTAGTATTTTGAGATGGAAATTTGGGAAAAATTGTAGAAATTTTATAAAATAAATTTTTGGGATTTGAATGTCGATTCGAAGTCGAATTTGAGTGAAACTAGCGTGGTTGGACTCGTAATTGAATAAGTTATCGGATTTTATGACTTTTATTAGATTTTAAGACGTGAGCCCGAGGGCCGGGTTTGAGCCGTTTTTGGATTTTTTGCTACAATTTAGTACTTTTCTTGTGGAATTAATCCCTTTTATCTATTTTAATTGTATTGTACTGTCTGTGGTTAGATTCGAGACATTTGGAGGCCGACTCGCGAGGCAAAGGCATTTTGGAGTAGAGTTTTGCTTGACTTAAGGTAAGTAACAGCTATAAATCTGGTCCTGAGGATATGAAACCCTGGATGCTCTGTCATGTGATTATTTTGAAGGTGACGCACATGCTAGGTGATGGGCGGCGTGCACCGAGGGGATTGTGACTTGGTCTGTCCCGTGAAACTGTTGTTGACATCCAATTTTGACCCTCCTTTATTCCAAACTATTTCTTTAAGCTTCTAATATCACCAATAATGTAAGAATAATAGACTTAATTATTTATATTATTATTTACTTAATATCACTATTACTAGTATTATTAATGTTACTACTACTACTACTACTACTATTATTATTATTATGATTATTATTATTAATTCTATAGCTATCATCTTTACCATTCATACCTTAATCGTATTTATTCTTACCTTTCACGAAAAGTATTTTTTATTTCTTTTATCTCACTAAGCGAGATCATTTTGCAATAACTTTTTACTAAATTATATTTAATAAATCTTGCCGCATCTTACTATTAGTATGTTATTTAAATATTAACAATTATTATCAGATATAATAAATAAGTTAATTACTTGCTTATTTTTTTAACATTAATATTATTGTTGCTTATTAGAAGCCCAAAGAATTTGGAAAGAAGAAGGGAAGTTCGGCCTAATTAGTATCCCAATGATTTTCTACTAATTCTGCCCACCCAAAATGAGCCCATCAAGAATAAGCCCTGTTCGGCCAAGCTTATGCCCCAGTCCAAGCGGCCCAACACCTTTCAAATATTTTACTCCCTAATTTCTAACCTAATAAGAAACACAATAGCGCATCTGCCACCTTCTTTGTCACCTTCTTCATTTTCAGAAACCTCCAAGCTTTGATATCTTTCAATCAAAAGATGTTGTACCATTTTGGTGTAAATAACATCTCTTTCTTTCATCTTCCAAATTTGTGTTTGTTGACTAGTGAATCTTCAAGGTCTCAGTCATAATCACGACATTTTGGAGCAAGAAGCTCTGCGCCTCATTGCATTTGGTTACTTTTCAAAATACGGTTGCGAGGACTCAGATTGACTATCTCCTCCTCAGGAGGTGTGACAGCGAGCTGGGTAAGGACTGCAAGGTCATTCCGAGCGAGTCACTCACGACACAGCATAGACTCTTGGTGCTAGACATTGGTATTAGGTTAAAGAGGACGAAACAGACTGCTCGGGGACCACCGAGAATCCGGTGGGGAGCCTTGAATAGGGATAAAGCCCAACAGTTAGAGTGACAGCTATCGGCTATGGGTGCTTGGAAGAGTAGTGGGGACGCAAATACTATGTGGTCTACGACAGCAGACAGCATAAGGGCGTCTGCGAGAGAGATATTAGGGGTCTCGGCCGGTGTCTCTAGTGGGCATAAAAGAGACTGGTGGTGGAATGAAGTGGTCCAAGGTAAAGTGGAAGCGAAGAAGGCATACATGAAGTTAGTGAGGAGCATAGGTGAGGAGGAGAGACGAGCGTGCATGGAAAGATATAAGGTAGCTAGGAAGGAAGATAAATTATCAGTCACGGAGGCTAAGACTGCGGCTTATGG
Organism: Nicotiana glauca; assembly: GCA_026770625.1. Classification (NCBI taxonomy): domain Eukaryota; kingdom Viridiplantae; phylum Streptophyta; class Magnoliopsida; order Solanales; family Solanaceae; genus Nicotiana; species Nicotiana glauca. Next base: position 15,018 of record MU770555.1, on the reverse strand, counting down.
TCAGATGTACGAGGAACTATGGGAAAGGGGTGGGGAAAAGAAGTTATTCCGGCTAGCCAAGTTGAGAGAGAGGAAGACTCGGGATTTGGACCAAGTGAGATGCATCAAGGATGAAGATGGTAGGATACTGATGGAAGATGCTCAGATTAAGAGGCGATGACAAGCTTACTTCCATAAACTCCTGAATGGGAAAGGGATCAGGATATTGTGCTAGGCGAATTGGAGCATTACGAGAGTCACCGTGACTTCGGGCACTGCAGGCGTATCGAGGTGGAGAAGGTTGTGGGGGCTATGCGTAAGATGACCTATCGGGCCAGAGCTACCGGGCCAGACGAGATCCCGGTTGAAATTTTGGAAGTGTGTAGGGAGAGCAGGCATGGAGTGGTTGACTGGGTTGTTTAATGTTATTTTTGAGGTGAAGAGGATGTCGGATGAGTGGAGGTAGAGTACGGTGGTTCCATTGTATAAGAACAAAGGTGATATCCAAAGTTCTAACAATTATAGGGGTATTAAATTACTGAGTCATACCATGAAAGTATGGAAGAGGGTCATCGGAGCGAGGGTGAGGATGATAGTGTCTGTATCCGACAACCAGTTTGGGTTCATGCCGGGTCGTTCTACCACAGAAGCAATACACCTTGTTAGGAGGTTGATGGAACCGTATAGAGAGAGAAAAAAGGATCTGCACATGGTGTTTATTGACCTAGAGAAAGCGTATGACAAGGTTCCTAGAGAAGTTCTCAGGAGATGCTTGGAGACTAAAGCTGTGTCAGTTCCCTATATCAGGGCGATTAGGGACATGTATGATGGGGCTAAAACTCGGGTTAGGACAGTAGGAGGTGACTTCAAGTATTTTCCGGTTGAAATGGGGTTACACCGAGGCTCTGTGCTCAGTCCGTTCTTATTCGGCCTGGTGATGGATACATTAACAAACCATATTCAAGGGGAGGTGCCATGGTGCATGCTATTTGCCGGTGACATAATTCTGATTGATGAGTCACGAGCCGGTGTTAATGAGAGACTAGAAGTTTGGAGACAGACTCTTGAGTCTAAAGGTTTCAAGCTGAGCAGAACGAAGACGGAATACCTGGAGTGTAAGTTTAGCACTGAGCCGAGGGAATTGGGCGTGGATGTGAGGCTTGACTTACAAGTTATCCCAAGTAGAGGCAGCTTCAAGTACCTTGGCTTGGTTATCCACAGGGGAGGGGAGATCGATGAGGATGTCGCACACCGTATTGGGATATGATGGATGAAGTGGAGGTTAGCATCCAGAGTTTTGTGTGACAAGCGAATGCTAACTGTAATGACCCGGCCGGTCGTTTTTGGAATTAACAGCCCGATCCCCCATTAACTGCTTCCCCTAAGTTTATTTCTGCTATTTTGGTTTGCCAGGACGTTCGGTGTTAGGATTCGGAGTGTTTTGGGACACTTAATCCCTAAATGAGAGCTTAAGAGTTGAAAAATGGTCCGTATTTAGAACAGTGTGAAGACGACCTTGGAATGGAAATCAGATGGTTTCGTTAGCTCTGTTAGGCGATTTTGGGGTTGGGAGCGTGTTCGGAATGTATTTTGGAGGTTCGTAGCTCATTTAGGCTTGAAATGCCGAAGTTTGAATTTTTGAGTTCGATAGTGAGTTTTTGATCCGAGGGTCAGATTTGGATTCCTAAAGTTCTTGTAGCTCCGTCATGTCATTTGGGATGCGTGTGCAAAATTTCAGGTCATTCGAACGAGGTTTGGTTAGGTTTTTTATCGAAAGCATGTTTTGTCGAAATTTGAAGTTCTTAGGCTTGAATCTTTGATTTAATTGGATTTCCGGTGTTGTTTTAGGTGTTTTAAGGATTGGTACAAGTTTGAATGAGGTATTAGGTGGTATTGGTGTTTTTGGTTGAGGTCCCGGGGGCCTCGGGGTGATTTCGGGTGGTTAACAGGGGAAAATCTCTATATTTGCAAAGACATTTCCGCTTCTGCAGACAAGGGACTGCTTCTGCGGTCCCCCATATGCGGTTAAAGTGCTGCTTCTGCGGCTTCCACTTACCATTCCATTTTTCTCCTCTGCGGTCTATGGATCGCTGGAGCGATACCGCTTCTACGGAATTTCGTCCGCTTCTGCGGACCTGACCTTGAGCCTACGCTTCGCTTCTGCGGCTGCCCAGTCGCTTCTGCGGCTCCGCTTCTATGGATAAATAATCGCTTCTATGGTTCCTGGGGGGGGGGACCAAATCTCTCTTCTGCGATAAGTGGGTCCTAAAACCGCAGAAGCGAAAATACCAGAAGAATAAAGACACCATCTGGTGCAAACTTAGAGATTTTCCCCTGTTAAACACCCGAAATCACCCCGAGGCCCCCGGGACCTCAACCAAAAGCACCAATACCACCTAATACCTCATTCAAACTTGTACCAATCCTTAAAACACCTAAAACAACACCGAAAATCCAATTAAATCAAAGATTCAAGCCTAAGAACTTCAAATTCCAGCAAAACACGCTTTCGATCAAACACCTAACCAAACCTCGTTCGAATGACCTGAAATTTTGCACACACATCCCAAATGACATGACAGAGCTACAACAACTTCCAGAATCCAAATCTGACCCTCGGATCAAAAACTCACTATCGAACTCAAAAATTCATACTTCGGCATTTCAAGCCTAAATGAGCTACGAACCTCCAAAATACATTCCGAACACGCTCCCAACCCTGAAATCACCTAACAGAGCTAACGGAACCATCGAATTTCCATTCCAAGGTCGTCTTCACACTGTTCCGAATACAGACCATTTTTCAACTCTTAAGCTCTCATTTAGGGACTAAGTGTCCCAAAACACTCCGAATCCTAACACCGAACATCCTGGCAAACCAAAATAGCAGAAATGAAATTAGGGGAAGCAATTAATGGTGGATCGGGGCGTAAATTCCAAAAACGACCGGCCGGGTCATTACATCCTCCTACACTTAAACATTTGTTCATGCTTGAACAAGCTTAGAGAACATGCATGAAGTAGCAAAAAGATGAGGGTACTAGCTGCGTATATCCTGCTCGGTCTCCCAAGTCACCTCCTCTGCTGGCTGACCCCGCCACTGGTCCTTCATTGAAGCAATGTTATTTGACCTCAACTTCCAGATCTGCCTGTCCATAATGGCCACTGGCTCCTCAACATAGGATAGATCCTTGTCCAACTGGACTGAACTGAAATCCAACACGTGCGATGGATCGCCGTGATATCTCCGGAGCATCGAAACATGAAATACCGGATGAACTCCGCCTAGGCTAGGAGGTAAGGCAAGCTCATAAGCAACCTCCCCAACTTGCCTCAAGATCTCAAAAGGCCCAATAAACCTCGGACTCAGCTTCCCTTTCTTTCCAAACCTCATGATGCCCTTCATAGGCGAGACCCAAAGTAGAACCCGCTCACCTACCATATATGCAAGATGACGAACCTTCTTTCCCGCGTAACTCTTGTGTCTGGACTGGGCTGCACGGAGTCTATCCTGAATCACCTTAACCTTCTCCATTGCATCCTGAACCATCTCTGTGCCTAATAGCCCATCCTCACCCGGCTCAAACCAACCCACCGGAGATCTACACCTCCTACCATATAAGGCCTCATACGGCGCCATCTGAATGTTGGAGTGATAACTGTTGTTATAAGCAAACTCCGCCAGTGGCAGGAAATGATCCCATGACCTTCCAAACTCAATCACGCACGCACGGAGCATATCCTCCAGAATCTAAATAGTGCATTCGGACTGTCTGTCCGTTCGAGGGTGAAATGCCATGCTCAACTCCACCTGAGTGCCTAACTCCTACTGCACGACCCTCCAGAACCGCGATGTAAACTGAGTACCTCTATCTGAGATGATCGAAACTGGAATACCATGCAAACGGATGATCTCTCTGATATAAATCTCCGACAACCGCTCCGATGAATAAGTGGTACACACAGGTATAAAATGAGTGGACTTGGTCAGCCGGTCCACTATGACCCAAATAGAATCAAACTTCTTCACGGTCCATGGGAGTCCAGATACGAAGTCCATGGTCATACGCTCCCACTTCCACTATGGGATCTCAATCTGCTGAAGCAACCCACCCGGACGCTGGTGCTCATACTTCACCTGCTGGCAGTTGAGGCATCTAGAAACATAGTCAACTATATCCTTCATCATCCGCCTCCACCAGTAGTACTGCCTCAAGTCCTGATACATCTTCGCGGCACCCGAATAGATGGAATACCGCGAGCTATGGTCCTATGCTAGAATCAACTCTCGAAGATCATCGACATTGGGCACACAAATCCGGCCCTGCATCCTCAATACCCCATCATCCCCGATGGTCACATCCCTGGCATCACCACGCCGAACTCTGCCCTGAAGAACAAGCAAGTGAGGGTCATCATACTGCCACTCCCTGATACGATCAAATAGGTAAGACCCAGAAACCACACAGGCTAGAACCCGACTGGTCTCCGAAAGGTCCAATCTCACGAACTGGCTGGCTAAGGCCTGAACATCCATCGACATAGGTCTCTCTAAGGCTGGTAAATATGTCAAACTCCCCAGACTCTCTGCCCGGTGACTCAGGGCATCGGCTACTACATTGGCCTTGCCCGGGTGATAAAGAATAGTAATATCATAATCCTTTAACAACTCTAACCACCTCCTCTGATGCATATTCAGGTCTTTCTGCTTAAGCAAGTGCTGCAAATTCTGATGGTCAGTATAGATCTCACAAGGCACCCCGTACAAATAATGATGCCAAATCTTCAAGGCATGAACAATAGTAGCTAACTCAAGATTGTGGACAGGGTAGTTATTTTCATGTACCTTCAACTGTCTGGACGCGTAGGAAATCACCCTACCGTCCTGCATCAACACCGCTCCAAGTCCAACCCGTGAGGCATCACAATAAACTGTATAGGACCCCGAACCGGTTGGCAGCATCAAGATTGGGGCTGAAGTCATGTGACGACCCGACCCGTTGTCACGTGAGTTACCGCCCCGTTTCCCCCATATTATATTTCTCTATATTTCAATATCAGTATTTGAATGGGTCGGATAGAAATGAATTGGTTTTAGTTGGAAATGAGGCACTTAGCCTCTTAGAAGAAAGCTTGTTTTGGAAAAATCAACCGAAAGTTGACTATATAGTTAGAAGGCTCGGATGTGAATTTCAGTGATTCGGTTAGCTTCGGGGGATGATTTGTGACTTAGGAGTGCGATCGGAATCAAATTTGGAGGTCCGGTGTAGATTTAGGCTTGAATTGGCGAAGGTTGAATTTTGGCGAATTCTGGTTGATAGGTGATATTTTGATCTGAGTGTCGGAATGGAATTTCGAGAGTTGCAGTAGCTTTGGTAGGTGATTTTCGATTGTGTCTGTAAATTTTCAGGTCATTCGGACGTCGTTTGGTTGGAATTTTGATCGAATGTGCGATTCGGAAGTTTTTAAGAAACTTAGGCTTTGATTTGATGAAAATTGAGGATTTTAATGTTAACGATGGCATTTTGATGATTCGAGCAAGTTTGAATAACGTTGTAGGATGTATTGGTATTGTTGGTTGAGGTCCCGGGGGCCTCGGAGTGATTTTGGATGGCTAACGGGATGAAATTTGGGGTTTTAGGACTGCTGAAGGGTTCTGGTATCTGGCATTTTTGCTTCTGCGGAAATGGACTGTAGAAGTGGTTCCGCAGAAGCGAAAAGGAAGTCGCAAAAGTGGAACGTGAGGATTGGGCAGCTACCGCAGAAGCGGACGACTGGACTGCATAAGCGGTATCGCTTTTGCGAAAAATGGACGGCAAAAGTGGTCCTGGGAAAAATGAAGGAAAACCATAGAAGCAGAAGAATACCGTAGAAGCGGAAGTCGCATAAGCGACATTTGTATCGCAGAAGCGAAAATAGGCCTTGGCAGAAAAGGTTTTAAAGTGTCATTTTGTTTCGCGAGTTAAGCTATTTTCCTCCATATTTGAACGTCCTTGGGAGCTTTTGGACGGGAATTTCAGAGGGATTCAAGAGGAATCGACGTGAGGTAAGAATCTTGGCCTTAAAACATGATTATATTGTGAAATTGGTCTAGAAATTCATGGAAATTGAGCCTAAAATTAAGAACTAGGGCTTGAGTTTTTGACAAATTTCAAATTGGAATTTGATACGTATTTTGTGCTCGGATTTGGGAGTTCTTGGTATGGGTAGACTCGTGGCGAGATGAGGAATCCGGTAATGTAAGTTTTGTAAATTTTTGAGAAGTGGGCCCGGGGCTCGGGTTTTACTTATTTTTGATATATTTCGATTGTTTCGATTGGGTATGGTTCCCTTAGCATATTGTAATGTATTCGCTCTGGTTTTGGTTAGATTCGACGCGTGTGGAGGCCAATTTGAGGGGAAAAGGCATCGCGAGCGAGGAATTTCACCGGTTCGAGGTGAATAATACTTGTGAATGATATCCTGAGGGTTTGAAACCCCAGATTTGCATATTATAGTCTTGTATTGTGGTGACTTGCATGCCAGGCATGAGCGTGGGGTAGAGCATCATTGGGGATTGTGACTTGGTCCGTCCCGGTTGTCGTTTTTACGGCATAATTGACTGAAAACTACTTGATGCTATCATGATTTGGGCTGATTGCCATGTTTTGGGCTTCATGCCGATTATTTGAATCCTTCAGGGATTAATATCACTGTTTTTGCATTACGTTGCATATTATTTGATCTCAGTCCAAGGTTCTAAATACTGTTTTGCAACTCAGCCATTTTTCTAAGATTTTAAAACTTAAATGATATTTTTCTGACGTTTTGAGCTGAGAATTGCTATTTTACTATTGCCCAAAGGGCTTATGTGCATTGCTGGACTGAGCATGGATCGGGCTGCGCACCGGAGCAGTGTTATGTGTGCATTTCTGGACTGAGATATGGATCGGGCTGCACGCCACAGCAGTATATACATATACATGCATGGATCGGACTGCACACCGCAATAGTATATTATATGGACTGGACTTCATGCCGCAGTGATATATTATGTGGATCGGACTGCACGCCGCAGTATTATAGCGCTTGGGATATAGGAGCCCCTCCGGAGTCTGTACACACCCCCCAGTGAGCGCAGGGTACCCAAATGGATCGGGCTGCACGCCATAGCGGTCATGTGCATTGCATTTCATTCATGCATTCATTCCTGTTTGTACTACATGTCATGATTTTTAGCACTCAGATATCATTGGCATATCTGCTATTACTTGCCTTGTTGACCAGATACCCTGGTGTTACATGTAAAGGAGTGCTGAGCCCGAGAGGCTGATGTTGTACTTTGTGAGTTGGGAGTGAGCCCGCGGGGCTGATACTGTACTGAGAGGTTGATACTGAGCCCGAGGGGAAGATTTCTGATTATTTCCTACTTGTTGAAATTATTTTCGCAACTATTTAAAAGGCATATTTTCAAAAGAGATTTTTAACTGAGCTTGAGATTTTCTAAAGGATTTTCTCTGTGTTAGGGTTTTACTATTTTTCTCAAAGGGTTGTACTGTCTGTTATAGCATTTTGGAGTGCTCATACGTGTTTTCTTCTCGCTCAGATATTATTCGCTCTTATTACCACTAAGTTGGAAGTACTCACTTTACTCCCTGCACCTCGCGTGCAGTTGCAGGTATTGTTCACCCGGTAGTGGGTTAATAGCAGATTGAAGGTATTGCTATCGTAGCTAAGTAAGGTGACCGCCGGCGTTCACGGCACCGAATTTATTCTTTTCCTTGATTTCGAGATTTTACTCTATGTATTATAGACTTTGAAATTGTAATAAAGATCCTCCTAGATGCTCGTGACTTGTGACACCCCGGTCGGGTTGTGTGGGGTTGTAGTCCTGATTATTATTGCTGTTAAGCTGTAACACTTTATTCATTTATGTTTAAATAATTTTAAAAGGAAGTGAATTGGGTTAGTTGGCTAGCCTTGTCTTCGCGAGAGGCGCCATCACGACCCTTGTGGGTTTGGGTTGTGACAAGTTGGTATCAGAGCCTAGGTTACTAGGTCTCACGAGTCATGAATAGGTTTAGTACAGTCTGGCGGATCGGTACGGAGACGTCTGTATTTATCCTCGAGAGGCTGCAGAACCTTTAGGAAAACTTTACTTTCTTGGAATTCTTATCGTGCATACTTGATTCAGCTTGAGATATAACTCTTGAAATTTCTTCCACACGTCTGTATGCGCACATGAGTGCTTGGTATTATAAGTGCCCTGATGGCTTGTGATTCCCCGATCGAGGGGCGAGATGTGATCCCGTGAGTTCGATGTTGGGCCAGTCTGGATGACTTGAGGTCGGATCTTTGCTTATGGCTTGAGCACCAAGGTGCTGATTTAGTGAGCTGGTGTTATGAACTTATATGTTTAGTGTTGTCCCTAATTGTGGGAATGGCGGCTGGATAGCTACGTAATGAGTATGTTAATACTGTGTAATGTTTCTATATGACTTGGTAATGACAAAGAAGTCTGCAGGATAGTAGATGGACTGTTAAGTGATAAGATTCCTATTGTGGCTTGATGTGTAGTCCGAATTATGGGCACGTGAAGAATATTTTTGTATCTCCTAGTTGGAAGTTAAGTGCAATACGTGTGGCAGAATGAGTTCAGACTCAGGAAGACTAAAATGGATGTGTTATGTGTATGATGGTGGAAGGTGTGCTGAAATATTAAATTGATAAAACGCAGGTGGGATATCTCCTGCGGAGTGTTCTAAGGGGTATGATTCTTATGTATATTGTTAGAAGATCTCATGTGTAATTGAAATT